>CAUYQV010140832.1:0-28297 GCA_963574575.1 Galagoides demidoff
GGGCGCCTGTGGTCCCAGCTACTTGGGAGGCAGAGGCAGGAGACTCGCTTGAGCCCAGGAGTTGGAGGTTGCTGTGAGCTGTGATGCCATGGCACTCTACCCAGGGGGACAGCTTGAGGCTCCGTCTCAAAAAAAAAAAAAATCATATTTATTATACAGTAGACCCACATATAATTTATCAAGATATATTTGCCAAACATAAAAAATACCTAATAACATGATCCCTGACTCTCCAGATTTGGCAGAAAACATCAGATGGATAAATACATACATACATACATACAGGTTTCCAGTTCAAAATGGTGGCATATAAGCAATCTGGCTTTACTTCCCATCACAGCCAAATGTGCTATGACCCAAAACATGTATGTAGCACTAAGATTATCACCAGAAATATCCCAGGACTCAAATATGTAAATGAGTCCCCTTCTCTGGGGACAGAGAAGTAAAATAACTCTGAGCAGATGGTAAGAGAATCAGTCTGCCACATCGACAACACTCCAACCCCAGTCTGCCTGGCAAAAAGTGCATGGAAAAATTCCCCCCAACTCATAGTTTCTATACTAGTGAGATAAAGGAAGACAACCAATTTGCCCCATCATCTTGGGCTCCCTAAAAGGATACCTGCCCCTGCCTAACTCACAGGAAGTATTACAAGTGCCTGAGGGGAAAATATCCCGGAGGACAGCCAGAGACAAAGCCAGGAGGCAGGACTACCACATCTAACCCAAGAAACTGCTCTTTAACTCACCCAAAGGAAATGCCAAATCATATGACTGTTCGACAGCACCACATTATAGCAGATTAACGCCACAGGTTCCCTGGGCATGTAACCTAAGCCATCCATACCACACTACTGGGATATGCTTTTGGAAATCTCTCCCATTAGGGATGGGCAGCATTCTGATTGTTTACTAGAGCCAAGGCAAACCTGGGATTAAGCCACCATCTAGTGCACAAAAGGAGGCTGTAATCTGGGGGTGGGGTTGGAGGGTACTAAACAGGCAAATTGCAAAGATTCTCTAAGCAAATATGTTCAATAATAAATAAGTCAGACAGAGAAGACTGGGAGAAATAACCAACCCTTCAATGCAAAGACATAGACATACATCCATCAAACAGAAAACCCTAAGTGTTATGTTGGGGTTTTGCAAGAGACAGAGAGCGTAGCCACAGGTGTAGTCTCGCATCTGGAATTATTATGATGAAAGAGACAGACTACCCGCTGATGGCAAGTAGCAAAGCTTTATTGTTCACGACCACCTTTTATAGTAGGCTGGTCACGTACACTTTATTAATTAACAAGCAAAGCATTCATACTACTTTTCTAAAGTTAGTTCAACCTTCAAATAGACACAAAGTTTGAAACCTTGAGACAGCTGCAAAACGGAGTTATGTCTAGAGACTAGAGACTACCAAGAGGGGAGTAAAACCTTGGAGTTATACTATGCACTCATTGTGTTACAGAAAGCAGGTTTTATGGCTTCTGTTTCTAGGCAACCTGGAAGCCTACAATAGTTTTTGATAAACTTACCTTTATCAACCTCTAGGTTGTGTCTCTGCAGGAAGGCTTTTAACCCTTTTCTTGCAGGCTTAACAGCCACATAGCCAGAGTCAGTGAAGATGGGTTTTTAGGCCCAAACCTTCAGGCCCTATTCTATGTTGACCGAGGCTACAGGGTCTTCGACAGAGTTGCTTTCCACAGAAGTCTGTCCGCCTGCTTCTGGAGTTTAAAGTGAGCACACAGTTTGCGAGGTTTTACCCCACACATAAGCTTCTACAAATAACAAAGGAAATGTGAATAACCATGAGGCAGCAGTATGTGAGCTGTCTGACAAAGAATTCAAAATAGCAGTTTTATGTTGGTGATTTCAAAGGTGACACAGACAGCAATGCAGAAATTTGTCAGAGAAATATAAGAGGTTAAAATTTTTTAAAATGAAATCTTAGAACTGAGAAATGTGTCTGCTGAACTGTAAAATTATTACAGGCTCTTAACAGCAGAATGAATCAGGCAGGGGAAAGAATCAATGATCTCAACGACAATCTACTTGAAAATGCACAGGGGAGAAAAAATAACGAGAATGGATGAAGATAGTCTACGAAATATATACAATTACCCAACAAAAAGAACAAAAGAATTATTGGTGTACAAGAGGGGTTGAGCAAGAACAAGCGGTAGAAAGCTTATTACAATTAACAATAACAGAAAACTTTCCAAAACTTGAGAAAGATAATAAATATCCAAGTACAGGAAGGTCAGAGAATACCAGATTCAACCCAAATAAGATTACCCCTTGGCAGGTAATAATAACGCCATCAAAGGTCAGGGACAAAGAGGAATGTAAAAGTAACAAGAAAAAAGAAGCAAACAATATATAAAGGAGCTCCAATGCATCCGGCAACAGACTTCTCAAAGGAAACCATATGGTCCACCAGGAGTGGGGCGACATTTTCAAAGTGCTAAAAGAAAAGAACTGCCATCCAAGAATACTGTATCCAGCAAAGGTATCCTTCAGATGTAAAGGAGAGATAAAAGTCTTTCTTAAATAAAAGCTGAGATAATTCACCACAATCTGACCCATCTTACAAGAAATGCTAAAGGGAGTTTGTCCATCTGAAAGAAAAGAAATACTAACATGCAACAAGAAAATATTTGAATATATAAAGCTGGCTGATAAAATTAAATACATGGACAATTCTAGAATACTCTAATACTATAATGGTGGTGTGCAATCTACTGATAAACTCTAGTAAGAGTCCAAAATACAGATATATCAAAAACAGTACTAGCAACAGCAACCTGTTAAGAGATAATCAGTATAAAATATGTTTACTCCTGGGTGAAGGATACAACTACAATGCAAACTTTAACATTACAAAAAAGCAATTTGTGTAATCTAATTATATGTACCCTCATACTAACCTGAAATTTAACAAAATGTATATGGAGACAACAAAAAGTCAAAAGTGAAGGGATAAAGTTGAAATATGGGGGGAGGAGTTTCTTGGTTTCTATTCTTTTGTGGGTGTGAAGTTGTCACCTGTTTACAATAACTTGTTAAGTCTGTAAGATGATTTTTGTAAGCCTCATGGTAACCACATGGCAAAAAACCTCTAGTACACTAACAATAAAAAGAAACAAAATAAGGTCGGGCGTGGTGGCTCATACCTCTAGGAGGCCAAGCTGGGTAGATTGCTTGAGCTCAGAAGTTCAAGACCAACCTGGGAATAAGCAAGACCCCGTCTCTACCAAAAATTGAAGAACCAGCAGGCATTGTGGGGGGTACCTGTAGTCCCAGTTACTCGGGAGGCTGAGGCAAGAGAATCACTTGAGCCCCAAAGTTTAAGGTTGCTGTGAGCTACGACACCAGGGCACTGTACCCAGGGCAACTGGTGAGACTCTGTCTAAAAAAAAAAAAAAGAAAGAAAGAAAGAAAGAAAATAAAACATACTATCAGAGAAAATAACAAAGAAAGGAAGAATTACAAAATAACCAGAAAATAAACAACAAAATAGCAATAGTAAGGCCTTACTTGTAAATAATAACACTGAATATAAATGGACTCAGTTCTCTAATTAAAAGACACAGAATGGGTGGATTAAAAAAAAAAAAAAAACACAAGATCTACCTCTATGGTTCCTATAAAAAAAAAATCCAAGAAACAGCCTGAAAGTAAAGGGATAGAAAAAGATACTCCATGAAAAGTGGAAACCAGAGAGTAGGAGTAGCTATACTTAGATAAAACAGACTACAAGTCAAAGACTATAAAAAGAGATATAAAGGTCACTATATAGCATAAAGGGGTCAGTTCAGCAAAGTATATAACAATTATAGATATCTATGCCAATACCAGAGCACCCAAGTACATAAAACAAACTTTAATAGACCTAAAGGGATAAATAGGCTGCAATACACTAATTGTGGGAGACTTCAGCATCCACTGTCAGTAATGGACAAATTACTCAGGCAGAAAATCAACAAAGAAATATCAGAGTTAAACCACCCAGTAGACAAAATAGATCTAACTGACATTGACAGAATATTTTACCTAATTGCTGCAGAATGTACATTGCTTTTCTTCAGCACATGGAACATTCTCCAGAATAGACCATATCTGAGGCCACAGAACAAGTCTCAACAGATTCAAAACGTAGAAATCATATCTAGTATCTTTTCTGACCACAGTGGGAAAAAACTAGATATTAGTAACGAGAGGAAAGCTATACAAACACAATGAAATTAAACAACATGCTCTTGAACATTGATTCAAAGAAGAAATTAAGAAGGAAATTAAAAAATGTCTTAAAACAAATGAAAATGGAAATATAGTATACCAAAATCTTAGAGATACTGCAAAAGTGGTCCTAAGAATAAGTGCACAACATAAACACCTGTATCAAAAAGTTGAGGCTACACATGTGGCTCACACCTATAATCTTAGCATTTTGGAAGGCCCAGGAGGAAGGGTTGCTTGAGGCCAGAAGTTTGAGACCAGCCTGGGCAACATAACAAGAGCCTATCTCTATAAAATAAAAATTTTTTAAATGATATGGGCACCATGGCACATGCCTGTAGTTCCAGCTACTCAGGGGACTGAGATGGGAGAATCCCTTGAACCCAGGAGTTCAAGGTTACAGAGAAATAAGATCAGGCCACCAAACTCCAGCCTGGGTGAACAGAGTAAGACTTTGTCTCAAAAGAAGAAAAAAGAAAATAGCCAGGCCTCATAGCTCACACCTAAAATCCTAGTACTCTAGGAGGGCAAGACAGGAGGATCTCTTGACGCCAAGGACCAGCCTAAGCAAGAGCGAGACTCTGTCTCTGCTAAAAATAGAAAAGTTAGCCAGACATTGTAGGCACCTATAGTCCAAGCTACTTGGGAGGCTGAGGCAGGAGGATTGCTTGAACCCAGGAGTTTGAGGTTGCTGTGAGCTAGGCTGACACCATGGCACTGTAGCCTGAGCAACAGAGTGAGACTCTATCTCCAAAAAAGGAAAAAAAAAAGTCAGCATTTATTTATGCCAACAGAAACAACCTGAAAAAGAAATCAAGAAAGCAATCCCATTTATAATAGCTATAAAGAATATAAAATGCCTAGGAATAAATTTAACCAAAGTGAAAAATCTACATAAGAAAAACTATAAAACATTGATGAAGGACATTGAAGAGGACATAAAACAATAGAAAGATAGGGTGGCACCTGTGGCTCAAGGACTAGGGCACTGGCCCCATATACCATGGGTGGCAGGTTCAAACCCAGCCCCAGCCAAAACTGCAAAAAAAAAAAAAAAGAAAGAAAGATATTCCATGTTCGTGGAGTAGAATTAATATTGTTAAAAACGATAGTACTATCCAAAGCAATTTAGATTCAATGAATTCCTTATCAAGGAATCACAGAAATAGAAAAAAATAATCCAGAAAATTATATGGAACCACAGAAGATTCTGAGAAGCCAAAATAATTCTAAGCAAAAAAAAAAAAAAAAAGCTGGAAGCATAATACTATATGATTTCAAAATATAGTATAAAGTTATAATAATCAAATATGTATGGTACTGGCATAATAGATGCATAGAGCAATGGAACAGAGGAGAGAACCCAAGCATAAATTCACACATTATAGCCCACTAATTTTCAACAAAGGCACCAAAGGCATGAAATGAGGAAAAGCACAGTCTCTTTAATAACTGGTGTTGGCAAACTGGATAACTATATGCAGAGGAGTGAAACTAGACCTCAATATCTCACCATATGTAAAAATCAAATAAAAATGGATTAAAGACATAAATCTGAAACCAAAAATATTCACGAAACACCTTCTAGGACATTAGTCTGGTCAAAGAATTTTTTGCGTAAGATCTCAAAAAGCATAAGCAACAAAAGCAAAAATAGATAAATCAAACTTAAGAGCATTAACAAAGTGAGGAGACAACTCACAGAATGGGAAAAAATAGTTGCAAACTATCTTACAGGAGATTAACGACCAAAACATGTAAAGAGCTCAACCCCTCAGTAGCGAAAAAACAATCCAAATAAAAAACAGGCAAAATGAATAGACAATTCCCAACTGAAGACATTCAAATGGCACAGATATATGAAAAAATGCTCAATATCACTAATCAGAGAAATGTAAATCAAAACTCCACTGAGGGGTGAAGTTCAATAAAAGCTAGATTTAACTTAACAAAAAAACAACAGTGAGTCAGCATCTCACACCAGCTAAAGTGGCTTTTATTAGAAAGACAGACTAGCAGATGCTGGTCATGTATGTGAAGAAAGAGGAACCCATGTACACTGTTGGTAAGGGTGAACGCACTGTGCAAAACACTATAGAGTTTCCTCAAAAAAACAACTGCCATGTGAGCCAACAATTCCACCACAAAGTGGAATTTATCCTTTATCCAAAATAAAGGAAATCAAAGAGATACATGGGCTCCCATGTTTATTACAGCCAAAATACACACCTATCAACCAAGGTGTCCATCAATGGATGAATGAACAAATTGTTGTCTATATACACAACTATAAAAGAACAAAATCCTGGCATTTGCAGCATCATAGAGGTCATTATGTTAAATAAAATAAGCCATGCATAGAAAGACCAATATCTCATGTTCTCTTTTGTATGTGGGAGCTAAAAACATAGATCTCATGAAGGCAGAGAGTAGACTGGTGGTTCCTCGAGGCCAAGGTAGCAGAGGGGGAGGAGGATGAAAAAAGGTTGATGCATGACTATAAGTACACAATTAGATAGAAGAAATAACAGTGTTCTGGAGATCGTTAGGGTAACTGTAGTTAATAATTATCTATTACATATTTCAAAATACCTACAAGAGAAAAATTCTGATATTCCTGGCATAAAAAATAAATATTTAAGGTGATGGCTATCCTAACTATCCTTATTTAATCTTTACACATATGAATGTACCAAATTATCACATGTACCCCCAAAATATTACATTAGATAGCAATAAAAATTATTTAAAAAAAAAAAAAAAAGAGATCACTAGAGACAGCTATCTGTAAATAGAGGTATAAAGAAGTGCTATGGTCAGCGACCATGATACCATGTGTTGTTTTAGGAGTTCAGGCCAAAGAAGGATAAATGCAGGCGAGGAAGATCAAGGAAGACTTCCCCCAAGGGTGTTTCAATTAGGGTTGGTCAGTGGGAGCTAAAATAAAAAAGTGAAGACAGGTGAGTGTTTCCAGGAGAGCGAAAATAGGAAGACCAGGGCAGAGTGGGAGACAGAGTCCAGGACTGCTGTGGGCCAGACAGCCAAGCATTGAAACTGTAATTGGTGGGCAGACTGGATAAAAGAAGAAATCAGAGAAGCAGTTCCACTCTTAAGAGCCTTTTTTTTTTTTAAAGTCGTACCTCCACCAAGAAAAATCAACATTATCAAAAACATGAGGCTCAGCGGCTAGGGTGCCAGCCACATACACGAGAGCTGGCAGGTTTGAACCACGCCTGCCAAACAACAATGACACCTACAACCAAAAAACAGCTGGGCATTGTGCTAGGTGCCTGTAGTCCCAGCTACTTGGGAGGCCAAGGCAAGAGAATCTAAGCCCAAGAATTTGAGGTAGCTATGAGCTGTGATGCCAACGCCCTCTATCCAGGGCAACAGCTTGAGACTCTGTCTCAAAAACCCAACAAACAAACAAAAAAAACATGAAACAACCAATAGCCATAAAATTAATGGAGACTGAGGTGCATTCTGGGGTTTCACTAGATGGTCAAGAGGCCAGGACAAATCCCATCTCTGCCTCTAGTTATAAAAATATGAACGTAACCATCTGTACTTTGTTTGAACAGCATTAACTCTGCTTACAATTACACACACGCACTTGCCTTTCCTCAAGATGTGCCTTCTAGGAAAGTCTTTTCTTTGCCTGACAAAAATTCAGACATCTCCTTCAAAAACTCCTGTGCCTTAGCACCAGTCTGGGAAGTGCCCCGTGCTTATCTCCCTGACTGTACCTTCCCACTGTATTGAAACTGCGTCGACCAGTTCCACCAGTTCCGTTCTCACTCGGGCAGACACTCCTCTGGCTTACCTTGATCCCCTGTGTGTTCGGCTGTAGTCAGCCCTAATAAATCCTAAAAGGCATGCTTCCCTGTGACCACAGAAACACTCAGCTTCCACAACCGAGTGGAACCACGATTCTAGACAGTGGCATTATTATATTTTTTCTCACCCCCAATTCAAACAGCAAGACTTGCTGTTTTTTGTTGTTACCAAGAGGTTTTTTCAGTCTGGGACTTTATGCCCGTAACTATGGCATGGTGCGCAATTTTCCAGCATCTTTACTGCAAGGGCTGCAGCTGCTGGAGGGAGCCCTTACCTGGGTCCGGGATATAGGCTGTGATCACATCAGCTGAGGAGTGCATCTCACAGCTGCATCCTCAGAGGGCTTAAGGGCTCTCCTCCAATGTCACCTCCTCATAGAGGATCCCTGACCATGAGGTTGAAAATGAAAATAACTTCTTAGCCACTGTCGTCCCCTTTTGTTGCTTGATTTTCTTCACAGCATTTCATACTGTCTGAATCCCGGTTGTGATATCCCTATCTTTTAACGTTTTATTTACATGATTATTTTTATAAAATTTTTAATGTATTTCAGATGAAAAGTCTCTTGTCCTTAGCATTTCACTTTTTTCCTTCTTTATCCTTAAAGGAGGATTCTCTGGATCACATTTCAGACATGGAAGAAGTTTCCAAAACTCATGAAAGAGGAAAGAATAAAAGAAGAACGGCGACAGCAACTCCGTAGGAGGGTGGCCGAGATTCTCCCCGACTTCCAGGTGCTGACACCTACAAGTGACTATTAGTTATTTATCAGCATTCAGATCATTGGCCCTTGAATAAGATAAGTCTTTAGTGTGCCAGAGAACACAGACTAGGGCAATGATGAAGATGGTAATCTGTTGGCCCACAATTTGTGTGTGTTATCTCCAGCCACCATACATATAGACACCTGGTTTATTTGCTGTGAAATAGTTCTTGGAACAAATGAATTATTTGGGGAATTTTTATTTCCTTCTTTGATTTTTTTTCTGAGTTGCTAATCATTTATCACAGTGGGATCATCCAAAGGAAGTCTAGAGCTCTCCCGTTCAAACACATCCTATATATTTTTAGCATAGTAATCTTTAAAAAGAACAAGTGTTTGCCTGCCTGAGCCTGTGAAGAAAAAGCTGTCTTTATAGCTTAACCTGAGTTGTTGACAAATGTAACTTTAATTAAATAGAAATAAAAAGTAGTGACTGCTTAGCAAAGGAGACACAAGTGGTCCAAGTGGTCCGTCTTCTGGTGCCTCAGCCTCAGTGACAGGCATCTACCAGACCCTGTCCTTTGTGACCACCCTGATGGCACACCACGATCAAAGGGTACTCCACACAGAGGACAGTAGCTTTTACTGATTTCGGAGAAAACTGGGGCACCAAAGATACTTCTCTTTAGTGCACCTTGCTAAGCATGAAAGAAATTCCAAAGCTAATACTATCAAAGACAACCCTGCAAGTCATTCAAGTATCTGTTCACACTCCTGATTGCAATTGCTAAATAATACAAATTATCTTCTAGTCCTCTGTTCAGTTTGATCTAGATATTGAGATACCTATCTTGAATTAAAAGAATGTTTTAATTGTAAAGTGCTAAAAGACTGATAAAATGTTCTCTCTCTGAATTGTCTTAGAGAAGATTGTTTGCTTGAAAAAAAAGTTTCATTATAAATTACATGTTTATTATAACAAATTCATGTAGTCTGTAAATGCACACAGTAAAATGAAAGTCCTTTGCAGCCTTGAGGTAACTTGTTTTATTTGTTGAAAATCTGAGTTGGCAAAATAAAATTTTGTGGTTTTTCAAGTGCACATTCCTGTTATCGTCTTGTACTTACAAGAAGGGGCATCAGGCTGCTCTACTTGCAAAATGACTATATCCTTTTTTCATGGAAGATGTGTGATGTGATTTACTAAGATATGACAGAATAATATGAATTGAACTTTATTTCTTCTACAATATCCCTGTTCCCATAAATTTTCCTTTACTATGATTACAAAGTTGTTGTCTAAAAATTCAGAAGTGTTTTTAAGACTAATGGCCACTAAAGAAAATGTAACTAAAAGTAATTTCCCTTAATCGTTCTGTCTAAATCACTGTCTGTTTATACTTAACTGCATTACAGTTACAGAATATTGGCTGATATTAGTACCCACAAGCCAAATACCAATTTGATTTTAATGCTAAGGAAGGTTAAATTTGTTAAATCCACAAGGACCTAAATAAATCCCAATAAAGCTTACGTAAGTTTTTTCTTAAACTTTTTCTTTCTGCCTCACCTCAAGCATCAACTAGAAATTAAGCAGCCCATATTCTAGTTGGACCAGCTAGACTTTTTACCTATTTAAAGAATCTTCTAAAGGGATACAAGGAAAATAATTTCGATGTTCTTTCTTGCTGGACCATCATGTAAATGTTACTGCTAACATTATGCCTGAATAAGCAGTATCTCTGACCCACAAAGCTGGAAAAATAACCACCAGGACAATGGCAGTTTAGGGCTAGGGACAAGGTCCACAGGTAGCCAAAGAGGCAGCACAGTTCTAATGCAGGATTTTCTTAAAGCTAAAAAAATTCAGGAGACACACCAAGAAACACCAGCTATTTTCTTTAAAGAAAGCACTTTATTTAAATAACTTGGTCACAGGACATTATTTTACATAAATGGCAGTAATTTATAAAATTTCCATTTAAAAGGCCTTGTGTCAGAGTCTGAGGTGATAAGAGGATAGGAATACAAGTATAAAAACAGTGCAAAATGTTTAGCCCACAGCCTCCAGAGTTGACACTGGAAGTCCACTTGAATGTTGCTGGGTCAGTTACATTTAATATTAAACTTAACATTAAATAAATATTCCTAGGTTTCCTTTAGTCTAACATCAGACCCCAAATGTAACCAAATGAAAAGGCTCAAGAGCCCTGACAACTCGAACCATCCAATCGCCCAGACCACAGGGTCACAGCAGGTTGAGGTGGCAGCCTCCGGAATGTGGCATTTTGTTAGTGGATCCTTCTGAAGAAATACAGGATTTTAGTTGCATCAGTAACCAGCATAGACTAACTCTGGTTTTAAAGTTTTGCCTTTTAAGTATGAATTTCTAGAGTTGAAAGGTGCCATCAGGAGGGCTAGAGTTACAGTAAGTCACAAGTTCAACTGGGTCACAGTCACAGCCCCTAAGAAACTGTCTCTACTAATTATTCAGTTTTCAGCCAGCTGCTAATTTTGCAGTGAAACTCAGTGCCAGCTGAAGTGTGGATACTTGTCCATTAACAACAGGATTAAATTTAGCTGATTCTACAAAAAGTGTCTATTAATCATGGCAAACTCTGAGAACATATGAATTTTATTCTGCATGAAGTTCAATACGGCTTCCAATCTCCCCCACTGCCTCTGCAGGGTTTAATATAAAATGGCACAGATGTCAGGCTGCTGCTGAGAAAACCAGACTCCAAACAGGTGCCTCCCGCAATTGTCTCTCATCATCTGTTGCTTGTTTGAAAAAATTCTCCTTTTCAAAAGGCAGGGTACTGAAACATGGCTAAAATGAAGTCATGTAAACCTACTTAGCTAGTTTAAAGAGACCTTTAAACTTTACAAAACATTAATTTTAAATATCCTAGTTAAAACTGTGCTTCTAGATGTCATTTTTGCTTATATTAGTTGAGCTTTATAATAAAAAGTTAATGTCCTATTCAAAGGAAATATAGACTGTTAAGCAGATGGTCAATATTATGTAGAATCGTACTGGCATTGTGTTTTCTGGCAGTGGAAGAGTCTAGTATAGAAAATTTTCTCTTGCTAAAAATATTAGAAGTACCCAAGGACTATTGCATAAGAGAAGTTTGGAAGCAATCTTTCTGCTTAGGCAGATGGTACAGGGAAGACAACAATCACTTCATTCGCCAAGGGAAACACTACTGGGATAGCAAAGATTTACAATATCCTAAACACAAACACATGTGGCTGAAGTGAAACAAGCAGCACACTGTCCCGAAAACACACTTAAGGCTTTACTTGAGCAGCATCAAAGTAACCTACCAAAGAGGCTCTGTTAATGATCAGTTCATTTTAGGAGGGCCCAGCAAGAACCACAAAAGTACTCTGTGAGTACAAGAAACATTGTAAATATTGAAGGATTTTCTCCTTTCATACAATCCTGTCCCTTAAAGCTTTCAAATGAGCCCATTTCCCTCCTCCAGGACTAGTACACGGTGGTGTAATGAGAATGTAAGTGGCGAGAATATAGTAATTTATTAAGCCCCACATTCAGGATGTTTATTAACACAGCATGAGGATATGGGTGAGAGAAGGGGCCCTGCTTACTGCAATCACATTCGGGGGACTTGTTCCTCTGACCAAGAATGCTGGTTTGTAAGTTGGCAGGGCAGCTGTCCACTGCACCCCACCAAATGTTTTTCTTGGACTGAATCACTGACAAAGGCCTTGTCCTTTCAAAGACTCTGCAATAAATTCTTCTGCCCTCTGGAAAGAACCAAGGCTTAAAACAAAATCACTAACAAATAGCTCCTGGTCATAAAGAGGCTCAACAGTCTACAAATATAGACCAAAGATATCCCAGAGCCTATAGAGACACTGCTCATGGCTGTCCTCTCATTTGCTGTTCCTTTTGGTACAAATACTTCAGATGACTTTACCAAACAAAACTACCAATCTTTTAACAGGTTTGAACTTTCTTCTGTAAACTGCTAATTGTAAGTCTCAAGGAACTTAAAACAAGCACCTTAATTCCAATAAGCCACAATAATATACAAGTAGTCCCTGCCCAAGTGAGGAAAACTCAAGTTATCTCATCCAGCTAATACTATTAGGGGTGAGTTGTTAGACAGATGGTAATCATTCCTAATTCATCCAAATGACTTTGGTCTTTCTGAACTATTCATCACATCACATTATGATTGTTGTTAAAGATTTGGCAAGAAGCTAAAATACCATTATACTAATGTTTCTGTGGAATTTTTATTATCAACTGCTAGCCAGCCAATCAGAATTGGCTATGCAGCTGGCACTCCAAGAGACACAACTATTGATTTCTGCACACATGTGCTGTCCTTTTTTTAGAGATAGAGTCTCACTTTATCGCCCTCAGTGGAGTGCTGTCGTGTCAAAGCTCACAGCAACCTCCAACTCCTGGGCTTAGGTGATTCTCTTGCTTCAGCCTCCCGAGTGGCTGGGACTACAGGCTCCTGCCACAATGCCCGGCTATTATTTTGTTGCAGTTTGGCCAGGGCCGGGTTCGAATCTGCCACCCTGGGTATATGGGGCCAGCACCCTACCCACTCACCCATAGGTGCCACCATCACACATGTGCTGTCCTTGACATTATTATCTCTCTTACCTAAAACTGGTACAGAAAGAATTAAGTTATTTCTGATCCAATTTTCACTCTAAATGAAATGTCCACTGCACCCCACCAAATGTTTTTCTTGGACTGAATCACTGAAATGATTTCATTCTATTCCATTCTGGGCCAGGGAGAGGGCATTACTGTAGAAACCACAGCGTCTGCGAACATCCCTAGGCTTGCTCTTTGGTTCACCCCAGGGAAACATGGAGCCTATCATTTATTAAACAATCTATCTCTGGGGAGAGCAACAACAAGCCTGGATAAAAACAAGGTGGTGACATCTCAGGGACAGCCCCAAACAATGGCAAGACTAGGGATGGTGCTAGCTATGGAAGGCAGAATTGCAGGAAGCAGTAATATTTCCTCTTAACATTTATAAATCTCTTGCTAAAGCAGAATGCACAGAGTGACTGAAAAAGCTGGCAATATATTTCCCTATATTAAGCTATAAGCCAAGGCAAATTTAAAGATAAGGACTCATGAATTTTCTTTGAGATTGCAAAACAGTTCGTGTATAAGACTAACCATTTCAAGAGAGTATTTTCCCCCATCTGAAATTCCCTCACCTTAACTCTCTGGCAGAATGACCCATTCTACAATAAATAAATATTGAATCTTTTATACATTTTTCAGTGTTGAGATATAATTAAAGGGACAACTTGGTAGTTGGGGAAGAGACAGGGAAGAATAGTAATCCATTAATTAGTGGAAACGACATATACCCTGTTTTTTCTCTCCTAGCGAGATACTTTTATTTAGGGAAGGGTGAATGAGAAGTACTGTGCAAGTTAAGTAGGAAGATGTCAATCACACACCAGAGGAACGTGAAAGCCACAAGACTGATTTTTGCAGTTTAGTGCTAATAACAATAGCATCTGAACTATGTGAATAAAAAATGTAAGCCCTTGATAGTGATCAGCCTCTCTACCCAGGAAAGAGAGTACAGTGTTACCACAGCAGTGTCTGTTCTCCTCTTCTAGCTACCATCATATGTGCTAGCACCTTACCAGGTGAATATGGGGAAGGGGGAAAGACATTAACTCCTACTGGAGTTACTCACAGGAAATCCAAACATATATAAAAAAATAAATATAAGAATTCATCACCTAAACTCATGACCACTGTACATTACATTAGCAATAATTATAATTATCAACTATCCTTTCAAGTTCAGATGACTAGCATGAATTCATCTGGTCATCACTTACTCTGTTTGAGTAGTTATGTCTAATACTTAGAAGGAGAAATTGAAATTCTCTTAATTGTACAATACAGTATACGCTAAAAACTGATTACCCTAATAATATTGGCATCAATATTCTGACCTACAAACATTTTCCTTCTTTTTTTTTTTTGTAGAGACAAGAGTCTCACTTTATTGCCCTCAGTAGAGTGCTGTGGCATCACAGCTCACAGCAACCTCCAACTCCTGGGCTTAGGCGATTCTCCTGCCTTAGCTTCCCGAGTAGCTGGGACTACAGGTGCCCGCCACAATACCCGGCAACATTTTCCTTATGTCTTAGGATTTTCCTAAAAATACTTATCTAGTGGGGCTTTAGTTGTTTCTGAGTGCTTTCCACATCCCTCATCCCTCATGTGACCCCCACAACAGCTCCGTGAGGTAGCCAAGGCAGGCATTAGTACCCCACTTTACAGATGACCCTGAGACTTGGGAAAGTGACTCAACTAAGGGTCACATGGCTATTAAAAATTGAAAGAGGGACTAGAAACTATCCAAAACCCCACAGTAATGGATGGGAATTGCTTCTCTCAATTTGTGCGTTAGCAATCCACACCCTTTCCACCTTTTGGTGACTGAGTCAATTAATAAGGTGACTGGCAAGGAATGGCTCTACTTTTACTGCTTCACTATAAAAATCTCTTACGTTGTGAAGTCAGAAAAATTAACTTCTTCCCAGTCCAGTCTCTAAACCTGAGCATGGCCCTATGTTCCCTTTAAGAAACTGGGATAAAATGAACATCCCGCGTGGACACTGAAGTGTAAAATGAAAGGGAGATGGAGGGAGGAGCCACGGCCCCTCAGAGCAAGCCCCACAGAAGGCACTTCAGACAATGTCCTCGGCAGGGTGGGGGAACGCGCGTGTGCCCAGGGTGGAGAACTGGTGCCAGTTCCGCAGGAAGCCCCTGTTGTACTGGCCTGTGTCCACGATGAGCCCCCAGAGGAGCCGGCGCCCAGTCTTCTGCCGGAGGGCCTGCTGGACTTCCCTCTCGGTCACGTTGTAGCTGATGTTTATCAGCTGGATCAGGAAGATGTAGGCCATACCCGCTGTGATGATCACAGAGTACCACACACAGGTGAAGGACAGGGCTGAGCTGGGAGGGAGCAAAGGCCAGTCAGGGCTGCTGTTTTTGTCACACTGAGAAAACCATCATCACGCTATCATTTTATACATTTTGTTTGTACTTATTACTAAGGACTTTGGCACTTTCCCTGACTCTCTGGAAGATACTCATAATGTCAATACCCTAACATAGGAAAATTAACATGTTCTATTATATTCTAAATTACTGGTGCTTTTCCTACTGTGTTATACTAGAATAGCAAGAACTGTTGTTTGTACTCTGTGTCCTCCATACAACCATCAGAGTGCCTGACATAATAGTGTTCAACATTTGTTGCTGAATGAATAACTCCTAAATTGTACCTAATGCCTGAGAAAACAAAGGCGCCATGAGACTGCTATAAATATCTCCAAGGAAGCATCAGGTGGGCACCTAGGAATAGTGCTAAAGTTATTAATCTCCATTCTTTTCAGTCAAGTGCTGGGGAACACAAAGAAGAAAACTCCCAACATTCCTAGCCCTTTGCTTACCTAGAAGAGATACAGGAACACCATAACGTCCCTAACTTGGCTTCCCAAAGCCAAACAGAATCACCCAGGGCAGGAGAGCTCCTTTCCGACTCATGAATGAGACCATGAGGAGGGGCTGTCATTTAGCATCTGCCATTTGATTATTTTCATTCAAATAATCACAAATTAAGCATTGCCTGGAAATAAAACTCATCCAGAAGCTTCACTTGGAAAGCTGAAGGGTTTGGGAGATGATTAGATCCAAGGACCTCACCATAAAGATGAGGTGATGCGAATCCCCTCCCGAGCAGGGTGAGGACCAAGGGCAGGACTGTGCTCCTCAGTTCACTGAAGGTGAAGACTTGCTCTGCCTTAGGACACTTAGCACCCAGGGTTTTAGGGCAGAATTTCACAAACTCTCCACACAGATAGGAAAAAAACTTACCTGAGGAAGAGGATCGATCTAATCTATTCTGATAATGCCCATTAATGTCTAGAGCTAGAATGGCAATGCTGAGATCTAGCCACATGCTAACACAAACAAACACCGCAGGGGGATACTGAAAATGAAGAGTGGGAAGAAAGAAAAGGATCAAACCAGAGAGCTCTCACGTCAGGAAAACAGCAGAGGAAAGGAAGGAAATAAACAAGGGCAGAGGGGATCCCTGGCATTCAGAAGAGAGGTGGTGGGGACCGAAGCTGAAGAATCCCAGCTTGTGCCATAGCTCAGGGATCCTCACAATGTATAAATGGGCCCCGACCTAACAATGCCTAAGGAAATACTGACCTACATACCACAGTAATCATGAGTGGTGATTAAAAAAAAAAAGTAGAACAGGAAAAGCCAAGAGGAGGTTAGAAAGAAAAGAAAGGTTACAGACACACAGTACTTCTTAAAAGGGTCAGAAGTAGTGAATTAAGACTGGGCTAATAAGTACCAGAATCCAGCAATAAGTGAGAAGAGATTCTTGATATTATGACAAATAGGCCCTGGTTACTTATTGTTTTACTTTCACTGTTGCTACCCTGGTGTATGTATGAGTGGTCGTCTAACCCTGGAAGCCCCTGAGTAAGCCTGCTTCTGTTTGTAGACTACTTCCTCCTTATTTTTTAAGGGTTAACATCCTTTTGACATTACCTTAGATGCTTTGGTTGAGAACTGGCAGCCCAGCAGTACGTTAACAGCCCCCCTTAATGGCAACATCCATAACTTCCTCTGTGGGCCTCTATATTGTTAGATCCACAACTCACCTGTAGTTTGCATAAACTCCAGGGCAGTAGAAGAGAGCTGTGAAGACACTTCTATCTCTACAAATGGTGTCCAAGGTCAGTGTGATCCCGTACACCGAGGTGAGCAAGAAGATCAAAAGGGCAAGTATAAATGCTTGATGATTTGATTCTCCAACGCAGCTATTTATCCTCAAAACAGCACAGAGGAAAGAAAGGCAAACATGTTTTTAAAAGTTCTCTATGTTAAAAAAGAAAGCTTTTAAAATAGGGACAGTGTGAATTTCACTGATTAAAAATCAAGTTCTCTTATTTTTCAATTTTAGGGAATTAAAACTTTTCCGCAGACGAACTCAGTTTTATATTCTCTGCCTTCCACCGTTTTTTTGAGACAGAGTTTCACTCTGTCAACCTGGGTAGAGTGCTGTGGCATCATCATAGCTCACAGCAATCTCAAACTCTTGGGCTTAAGCAATCCTCCTGCCTTAGCCACCCAAGGCACCAGCCATTATGCCAGCTAGTTTTTTTGTTTTTTGTAGACACAGGGTCCTGCTCTTGCTCAGGCTGGCCTCCAACTCCTGAGCTCAAGCAATCCACCTGCCTCAGCCTCCCAGAGTGCTAGGGTTACAGGCATGAGCCACTGCACCCAGCCATATTCTCTGCTCTTTGCAAAGTAGAATCTTATTATTAGTTTAAGGACAAAACTAAATAAAAAAGCAAACCTGGCTCAGCGCCTATAGCTCAGAGAGAAGGGCACCAGCCACATACACCGAAGCTGGCAGATATAAGCCAGGCCCAGGCCTACTAAACAATGACAACTGCAACCAAAAAACAGCCAGGTGTTGTGATGGGTGCCTGTAGCCCCAGCTACTCAGGAGGCTGAGGCAAAAGAATAAGCCTGAGTTTGAGGTTGCTGTGAACTGTGATGCCAGAGCACTCAACTGAGGGCAACATAGTAAGACTCTGTCTCTCAAAAAAAAGCAGAACCTCACTAACAAATCTTCCTAAGTACTGGTAAGTGAAGTTTGCTGCCCAGCTATGAAGAGAGTTGACACTGTCACCAGCATGCTAAGGAAAAGGGGACAAACAGCACAGTTATAAAAACTAAAAATGCTAAGTCCTCTGACGACAGTCCTATTACGAAAGTGTAGGAAAACATGGGTTAAATATGTAGAGAGTAATAAAACCATCCAAAAAGGTCAGAAACATGGTGTGAGGTGGAAAACAACTTGTTAACAAGCCAGCCATTTATCAGGCAAAAACAGTTTTATGTCACAGCCATTTGTAGGGCAGGATGTACACACCAGCACACTGGGACCCTGAGGTGGGAGACCTACTGTTAGGTGAGGTTTTCAGGACCTCTGCAAAGCCAGCACTTGGGTTTCCAAAGAGGGACACCCCACCCCCAACACACACAAGGGATTGAATGAGAAGACACAGAAATAGAATACCTTAAAATGAAAACACCTGTTTACTTCTAAAGACAAAGTCCCAGAAAAACGCTGTCCCTGTACTTGTGCCATACTCTTGAAGTCTGCTCTGATGCCCTCTTGGCCTTTCCCACACACTCACACTCTTCTACGTCCCCTTCTGAGGGGGGTATGCTACAGGGCCACAATCTAGACACAAGCATGACTCACTGAACACACTGCCTGAAGAGCAAGAAACCAGCAAATACGCTACTGACAGTACCATATGAATGAATGACACGCCCTTTAGTTTAGATTTACTCAGTAAAACCGCAGCATTACCTTGAAATGTCACACTTTACATCTAATGGGCTTTATGTGTTTTCATTTGTCACTGGCCAGATGGAAGGTAGGAAAGAAGAGTCATCTCTCCCTCAAATAACCAAATAGTTTGTGGTAGGCCCTCAACTCTATAACAGTCAGTGAAAATCACTGGTAGCATCAAAAAAATGATTAAAGATGTGTGGCAAAGAGGACAAAATAGTCACCTAAAAATAGGGGTATGTTTTCTTGAGCTCTGTATTCAAAAGGAATTGCACGGCCAATGTGCCTATACTGATTCTGATAAATTCTTTTTTTAAAAAAATCACTCAACTGTAGATACTTCTCTATTAGAAAGTAAGAGATAAATGAAGAGCATTCAAAAGAAAATTACAAAAAATACCCCATGAGTTTTCTATTCTTCTTCCGGAAATGACTGAAGAAACTAAATTTGTGAAACTCGAAAAACTGATGACTAAGTGGGAACATCCTAACAGCCCACAAATATCTACAAGGTGTAAAGCTGGGAAGCAGAAAAATTTTAGGATAGCACAAAAGAGGATCAAATGTGGCTAGTTTCACATGCATTTACACTTTCAAAGTCTCCAAATTTTTCCAACATACCAGACACAATGATGATCCATTCGCCTCACGCAGATGCCACATATCCGGCAATGCCAGGCCCGGGCCGGCCGCACCAGCTGACACTTGGCACACCAGTCCTCCTTCACCTTGGTAGGACTTGCGGCCAACATCCTGGAAGAGCCCTTCAGGTCATCCTTCAGCGTGCGGTTATTGAGACTTCCTGATGTGTCTGCTCCAGGGAAGCCTTTGGTCTTCTCCTGCCCTTTCCTATCCAGGCATTCCACTTGGCTGCCACTTAGAGATCTCTCCCTGCTAGCGGGATTGCTGAGGTAGCCTGGATTCTTCTTGGCTCTGTACAAGGCTAAGAGTATCAGAAATAACCCACAGGTCAGAACAGCCAGCCGAGTGGGGCCCACACGCCCTTTGGGGACCACCTCCTGCAGGAACACGTAGTACATGTAGCCCAGTGAGAAGAGTCCGAGGCTCAGGAAAAACAGAGTCTGTTCTTTCCTTCTGTGAGTGAGGTAGTAGTACCACAGTGCCAGCACAGGAAGGGAGGTTAAAACCACCACCCCCAGGAGGAAGTGCCAGGAAGCCACGTGCAGGAAGACAGGCAGGAGGACCAGGGGAGGAATGATGCTGATGTTAACTTTTTTGGCTCCCCTAAGCCAAGGAATTCGGAGGCGATCAGAAATTGTATCCATGATTCTTTCACAAGTCTCTGGCCGCACAGATTTACATGTAATCCATCTATTCAGAAAGAGCACAAAGAGAAGGGATTTCATATGGGTTTACTGAATTAAAAACCACAGAATACCAAAAACGATAAAAGAGACCAAAGGCCGAGTGTCTTACCTCCTTATTACTAAACACAAGCTTTGCAGACTCACATGTCATTTTTTTAAATAGGAACAAGAAAATAATGTTTAGAAACTTAACAGTCTTGACTAAAGTATTCCCTACTAAACAAATACATAGGTATATGCCCATACTCCATACAAGTTATGTTTACACACCTGTGTCCTAAGAATCTCAAAAAAAACCTCACAATCTAGTTGTAAAGACAACATGGGGATTCAAAAATACTATGTGAGTGACAAAGCAGTTATTATCAAAGAACTGTTATGATCAAACATCCTAAAGCACAGTCAGGTGACAGTCCAGTACTTCTGGGTGGAGTCATCAGGGGGTCTTTGTGCAAAGGTAAGATCTGTGCTCAACCCTGATGGTCACCGAGCACTTGTATGGATGGAGAGGGAGGGAAGCTTTCTGGTGGAAAGAAGTATGTGCAGCACAAAACCTGGCCTAGATCTAGGGGAAAAAAAGTCTACCAGGGCCTGGGGTCTACATAAGGAGGGCTGAAGGTCAAACTACATGTTTTAATAGTATGAGTCAAATGACTGAAATAGGTAAACAGTGGAATTTGTTGACTTTTTTGGACACTTGGACTATATGATGTTTTAAATATTTGTGTCCTCCCCAAAATTCACGTTGAAACCCAATCCCCAATACAATAATATTAAGAGGAGGGACCTTTAGGAAGCAATTAGGTCATAAGAGCAGAGCCCTTAAATGGATTAGTGCCTCTATAAGAGGCCAGAGGAAACTTGTTCAGCCCATCCACCCACCACATGAGGACACAGCAAGACAGTGCCTCTTGTGTCATAGAAGCAGAAAGCGAAAGCCCTCACCAGACAATGAATCTACTGGTCCCTTACCTTAAGACATGCCAAGCCCCAGATCCATGAGCCATAAATGTGTTGTTTATAAATTACCCAGTCCAAGGTATTTTGTTATAGCAGCCCAAATGGACTGAGACAGAAATTGATACTGAGATGTGGGTGTTGCTATGACAAATATCTAAAAATGTGGAAGCAGCTTTGGAACTGAGTAATGGGTAGAGGCTAAGAGTTCTGAACTGTATGCTGGGAAAAACACCTGTGCCACTGTGAAACGACAGGGTGATTCTGGCAAGGGTGCAGAAGAAGAGAGCTGTAGAGGGAAAGCTTCAATCTTAGAGATTACCGAAGAGGTCAAGAGCAAAAAGTTGGTAGAAATATCAACAGTAAAGGCCATTCTGACAAGATCTTAGATGGAAATGAGGAACATCCTACTGGAAGGTGCAGGAAAGGCCATCCTTGTTTTAAAGTGATAAAGAACTAGGTGGAATTGCATGTATCCTGGTGTTCCAAATAAAGTAGAATCCAAGAGCCATAAAATTGAATATTTGGCAGAATAAATCTCTAAGCAGAGCATTCAGCATGCTGCATGGCTTCTCTAGAATGCTTATAATAAAACTCAAGAAGAGACAAATGACTTAAAGACAATTTACAATCAAAGGGAAGCAAAACTTAAAAGATTTTGAAAATTCTCAGCCTTCTCAGCCTGTCTATATAGTAACAAACAAGAAAGTGTGTTTTGGAGAGAACAGCAAGGCAGTGGATAAGGGGGATTGGTGAGGATCCACCCCATGCTATTCATCAAACCCAGAATGCCATGGCCTTGAGGGGAGAATGATTTCATAGGAGGGGCCAGGGACATCCAGGGGAGCTCAGGGCTTGCTGCTCAGCACACCGCAAGTCTCTGCTCCCTCCATTCTGCTGCCGCACTCCATGGCAGCTCCAGCTGTGGCTCCAGTGGGTCCAGCTACCATGCACACCACAGTGGCCACCTCTCTGAAGAGCAGTATCCACACAGTGCCAACTCGGCAGGCACACAGAGTGCAAGAGCTACAGAGGCATGACTACCTCCACTAGATTTCTACGGATGCCCTGGGGTGCCCCACGGCTGAGGTAGGGAACTGCCACCAGAGAGCCCCATCAGGGCACTTCCCAGGGGAGCCATGAGTGTGGGGGCATTCCAGAGAGCCCCCTCTGAGGCAATGCAGCGGTGGGGTGAGGTCAGCGTCACTCCCAAGACCCCAAGCTCCCCAAGCTCATAGAGCCACCAGTGTGCAATTCTAGCCCGAACAGCTGTGGCCTTGGCTGCACTCAGCAAAGCTGTGACAGTGAGGACACCTAGAACCTTGGGTGCACAATCTCCCTCCAGAAGGGTCATCAGTCAAAGATTATTCTCAAACCTTAAGACTTGTTTGACCTGTTGGGTTGGGACTTGTCACTCCTTTCTTCTTTCCTGTTGATCCCTTTTAGAACTAGAATGTCTACACTGTGTCCCACCATTGCATTTTGGAAACACATACCCTGTTGGATTTTCACAGGTTCAGTTATAGGAGAGGAGAATTTGCCTCAGGGTGAATCTTCCCTTGAGTCCCACCCATATCTGATTTAGACAATGATATTCAGATTTCTGAATAGTAGACTTTTGAGTTGATGCCACAATGATTTAAGAGGGCTATTGGGATGGAATGAATGTATTCTACATATGAGAAGGATGTAAATTTTGAAGAGCCATGGGTGGAGTGCTATGGTCTAAATAGGTACTCGTTGAAATCTAATTCCCAACAGGGCCTTTAGGAGGTGATTAAATCATGAAAGTGGATCTCTCATGAACGTGATTAGTACCCGTGTTAGTCTAAAGTTTGCATTGCTATAAAAGAAATACCTGAGACTGGATAATTGGTAAATAAAAGAGGTTTATTTGGCTCATGGTTCTGCAGACTGTACAAGAAGCATGGCACCACCATCCACTTCTTGTGAGGGCTTCAGGGAGCTTCCTCAAGACAGAAGGCCAAGGAGGAGGCCACACGGGGAAATGAAGAGGTGGGGGAGGGGGTAGGTGCCAGCTCTCTATGAACTCACTCATTACCATGGGGAGGGCACCAGACCATTCAGGAAGGATCCACCCCTGTGACCCAAACACTCCCCACCTGGCCCCACTTCCAATAACGGGGATCAAATTTCACCCTGAGATTTGGAGGGGTCAAGCACTGAAACCGTATCAGTAAATGAGAACTAAAGAGCTTGTTCTGCTCTTCCTCCATTTAAGGACACAACAAGAAGGCACTCGCTATGAGGAAGAAGGTCTCACCAAATAATCTGGTGGCACCTTGATCTTCAGTTTCTCAGCCTCCAGAACTGTAGGCAATACATTTATGTTGTTTCTAAATTACTCTGTCTAAGGCACTTTATCATAGCAGCCTGAATAAAAGACAAGCTAGTGAGGAAAGGTAGAGTTTAAGAAAAGATAACTTCAATTATAGACAATTTTAAAAAGTAGAACCTGGAAATGAACTGAAGATAACCATATGTGAGTGACAAAGAGCAGCAGGGACAGTGGAAGCACTGGACCTATAGAGGTCTCCAGAACCAGGAGGGAAGAAGAGTTAGCAAGGTTAATGGAGAGCTGCGGTCTTGAGTGCTGGTGGTTATGGAAACAGCATCATTTATCCTCATTAGTGTAAAGTGCTCCATTTTCTCAGTATAGATTTTAGCCTAAGTCTAAAGAACCTATTGTTAAAGACACCTGTAAAAAAAAAAAGATGTATAGCAAACACTGTCAAGGAAGGATCACAACAGAATAATGGGGTCTTTAGTAGGAGTCAGGGTTGGTACAAGACTGCAATGGTCCCTGGGGAATGCTTTTTATGGCTATATCAATGCACCAAGCCCTATGGTTGGCAATATGCAGTCACAATGACTTTTTAAACCAGAAGTAATTATTTACGGGAAAGCAAGTTTCCCACATCCCAATTCTCCTCGTATTATGCCTTCCATATGATAATAATTTTTAAATATACAATTATTTATGAAACGTATAAAAACCAGGTTATTACTATTTGGTACAAAATTACCTTTTTAGATAGTGATTTCCATCACTGGGATAGTGGTGAAAATAAAAGCCAAATGCAATATATCAATCACGACAATATTGCTGCTCACAAAGAAAACAGTCAACCCAAGGGAAACACATACCTTCTGGCTGGAGTTCCTCCCCAGAAGCAAGGGGTGAGGCCAGTACCAACAGCATGAGAATGATTTTTCAAACTCTGAAGCCTTTTGTGGCCAGGTGCAACTCAATCCTAAGTAGTCAGTCTCTAAATGCTGAGGCCACAAATGCAGGGACTTTCTGGAACTGTGCGCATTTTAAATTTACAGATTCTACTGGCTTGCCTTTATTTTGTTTTGAATACTAACTTGCCTATTATCCTTTCATCTGCCGGTTCTGTCATCTTCTCTCCTTAAATGAAAATGATAATCTCCTAGTAAACTGAGCTGGACAGACCTCTGTGTACTACTGCGTAATTCATCTTTATAAAATCCTCACACTTCACATAGAAGCCAACTCTCATTTTAGACGCTTGGAAATAGAATCAAGAGCAAATTCTAGCATCCTGGTGGCTAAGGTTAAAGTACAGACGGAAGTTCTCGCAAGGGCCGGTGGGGCCGCATCGGGGAAGCGCTGTGTTCTTACCTATCACACCCTTCATCCAGATCTTGGCAATCACACAAACAAGAAGCCATGTGGTTCTTTTCCCCATTCCGATCTATGTACTCGCAGCAGCACAAGGGCTCCAATTCAGGTTCTTCGGTTTTCTTCTTCTTCACTGGCTTCAAACTACCCTTTTGTGTCATGATTTGCACCTGTCACCGCAAGGCGTAAGAAGCCCTCAGAAGGTAAAGATGGAAAGAACACAACTTAACATCTTGTAAACACATCCACGCCTCTGATTAACCGCCAACGCCAGAGCCATCAAAAATGAGAAGAAAGAGGGGGAGAGGGGGTCCCATGTCCACAGGCTTCTGTGGCTCCGCTTGGCCAGGCACTGGGCTCCAGGCTTCTCGGGGCTCGGGGCTGCCCTCACCGCCCCTTCCCCTCCAGTGCAGGCGCCGTCTGGGCACCAGCCGTTTCCATAGCGACGGACAAACCACGCGCCCAGGACAGCAGGGGCGCGGGCGGTAGCGCTCACCTGCTGGTGCGGGCTGCGGAGGGCCGAGCGGTCCCCGCCCCGAGCCTGGGCGCTGGTGGAAACTCACCCTGAGCGCTGGGGAGAAGCGAAGCGTATGCCCGCTGGCACCCGCGGACGCACTCGGCTGCCGGGGCCGGCCACCCAGCTCCGGGAATGCCAACAGGCTCCCGGGCAGCGCGCAGGGCTGCCGTCCAGCCTGGCTTCTGCAAGCCCGGGGCTGGGCGCACCTCTCCCGCCTCTGCCAATCCGGAGGGGACGTGGGCGGACCTCGAGTGCTGCCCCTCCAGGAGAATGACCTTGGAAGGGAAGTTACCTGCCCTGCGGCCGGAGGTGTAGCTGCACCGAAGAGGCGGAGGGAGAGCGCAGATGGGCTGGCTCCTCCTGGGGCGCGGGCGCTGTCTCCTGATCTCTGCTCCGCGGGGCTCCGGGCGAGACAGCTGAAGTCTCAGGGACCCCAACTCCGCTCGGCCGCGCCCTCGCCACAGCCGCCCACCTGTGACCACAGCCCGCCACCGCCCCAGCAGCGCGCCCGCCGCCCCCCGGCCCGCCGGGCGCGGAGCGGCGGGTCCGCGCGCGCTTCCGGGTGCCCCGCCCCCGGCGTCCGGGATCCCCGCCCGCCGGCACGTGCGCCGCCCGCAGCCCCGTGGAGCCCGCGGGCAGGCCCCTCCTTCCGGCACTCGGCCCACGGCCCGGGCGCCCGGAGACCAGAAGGACGTGCTCCGGGAGCGAGTAGCCGAGATGGGCGCGCGGGGCGGGCCGCGCACCTCCGGCCGGCCCAACCCGCCCCGCCCCGCCCCGCCCCGCCTATGCCTGCGGGCGGCGCGTCGGCGCGGCAGCCTCCTGAGCCCTCGGGTGCGGGCGAAGTACGGAGACGGAAATACGGAAAACCCGGGAACCCGCAGGATTTCCGAACGACGTGAGACTGGGCAGTCAGCCTTCATTCCGATGCCGGCAACAGGCGTTGGGGGCGTCTCACAGCAAAATGTTACCCAAGTACCTCCCCCCAGTTTGCTGACCTTCCCTTAAAGGCCCATCACTGCTGCCAGATCTGTTTATTTATCCAATTTGTTCATTTTCATGCTTTCTGGAGAACAGTCTTTACAGTAGACCAGCAGGCCTGTCTACTACTTTTGTTGCAGTAGTCTGCATATTTGAAATGAAATTGCTGAGATGAGAGTCTTTGGGTTTTATTTTTGCACAAATTTTTTTAGCATGTAGGCCCAGGTACATGCTTTCTCTATGGAAGGCTTTCTGGTTTGCGTTTTTGTTTTTTTAAGTAGAAAAGGAAGAAGATAAATGACAACTCAGACCTATTTCCAGTTTTATTGATACTTAATTTACATAACAGGCTCAAATCTTATAAACTGAATTCTGCATCCACACATATTTAGCCTTAATTTATAAAGCAACTTACTTAGATAATCTTTGAGGTATAAGTACAAGTTTTAAAGAAACATCACAAAAATATTGTTTGTCAGTGATCATTTTTGTGAATTTAACAGAAATTTCAAGTTTTTAATCCAGTCACTCTGGTTCACAGCCAGATGCTACATAAATCCTTACCAAAAGGAAACCTTCAGTGCCCCCAGGCTTAAATGAAATTCACTCAGAGAAAACCCCATCATTTCTTTACTCTAGTCAATACTCTGGTTCTCTACAGGTATCTCAAAAATGACCTTAACAGTGACATGGAGCTTTTGGTGGGTGAGAGAAAAAGAAAACATTTAACTAAACGTAGTAGTTGTTCAAACAGTAAGAATGTACACACATTATATATACATTCCAGAGAAAGAGCTCAAGAGACAAAACAATAAAACACTTCCTGAACTTTTCCTAACTTAGGGAAAAAAGACTGATACCAAGTTAGTTTACAAAATCCTTATTTTCACAAACCCACTTGTATAAATGCCTAAAAAAATTTCATGAAAGAGCCAAAGCTTGTGTCTGGCTTATAACTTACCAACGAAAACAAGCGACACGCAAATACAAACAATAAAACCATACATGGTACTGCAAACACAGATTTTCAACCTGATGGATCATTTCTACCTTTAAAGGTTGCTAAGCTATAGCTACGCTTAGTTTAAGTAAGCACTTGTCTGTTTCTAAATACCCTGATTTTAACACAGTCTTCTGGTTTTGAAAACTCAGAGGATGGTTCTTCATTTTGAATCCTGGTATCCTACATGTGTCCTTTTCCTAAATTGACTCTTTTACTGTTTGATGTATGAAAAGGCAAGATAATCTCACCTCTGGTAGCTGTCTGGTAGCTAGCTACCCAAGAGAAAACAACTCTCATAAAGATAGGACAAGATGGTTGAAGAACCTTTCAGATAATAATAACTTACAGATTCAAAAGTTTGACTTTTGAATTTGCATGCCAAATAAATGAAGACATTATAATAATTAGAGTACACAAACCCGAAATGTTATGATCTAATGCCCCAAAACTGATCCTTTAAAATTAGTAATGATGTAGAGGTTTCTTCTTCTTCTTCTTTATTTTTTTTTTTTTGAGACGGAGCCTCAAGCTATCCCCCTGGGTAGAGTGCCATGGCATCACAGCTCATAGCAACCTCCAACTCCTGGGCTCAAGCGAGTCTCCTGCCTCTGCCTCCCAAGTAGCTGGGACCACAGGCGC
>CAUYQV010140835.1:0-14310 GCA_963574575.1 Galagoides demidoff
CCTGTGGTCCCAGCTACTTGGGAGGCGGAGGCAGGAGACTCGCTTGAGCCCAGGAGTTGGAGATTGCTATGAGCTGTGATGCCATGGCACTCTACCCAGGGGGAATAGCTTGAGGCTCCGTCTCAAAAAAAAAAAAAAAAACAAGAAATATATGTATGGGGCACAATGTGACATTGTGATATGTTTATATATTATGGAAAGATTAAATCAAGCTAATTAGTATATGCATCCTCTCATCTACTTTATTTGTAGTAAGAACATTTAAAGTCTACTCTTCCAGAAATTTTAAAATATTCATTATTGTTAATTATAATCACTGTGCTGTATAATAAATCACTAAAAATTATTCCTTAAATCTAACTGAACTTTGTATCCTTTGATAAATATCTCCTCATTTCCTGTCCACTCAATCCATTCCCCTCTATCCCCTGGTAACCATCATTCTATCTCTGCTTCTATGAATTTAGCTGTTTTTTGTCATTATTCACAATAGTCAAGATATGGAAGCAACCTAAGTATGCATCAACAGATTAATGGATAAAAGAAATGTGGTATAAATGCACAATGGAATATTATACAACCTTTAAAAAGAAGGAAGCACTGTTGTTTGCAACAATATGGATGAACCTGAAGGACATTTATGCTAAGTCAAATAAGCCTGGCAAAGAAAGAAAAATACTGTATGATTTCACTCATACGTGGAATCTAAAAATGTTGAACAAGTCAAGTTTTCTTTTCTTTCTCAGTGGGCCTCTTTTTAAAATTAAAACATTGTCGATAGGCCTCACTTGTGAAACAGATAAAATTAAACTTAATCTACCCGAAATTAAAATCACAAACTTTAGAACTCCTGTCACATCAATACTCTTCTCCTCTCATCTATAGGCTTATCCTTCAGGTACACCTTATGGTGTAAAATGCTTCTTTGTAGGACCCCTCCCCCAGTGCTTTGTGGAGCAGTTTAGAGACCCAATTTAGTTCAACCCATCCCGTTTTTATAGATTGAGAAACTGACATTGGAAGAAACTTGCTTAATGTAACAACTCGAGTCAGTATCAAAACAGAGACAAGAATCCTGTTCTCACTGCCAGTCCAGCTGTCAGTTCTATTCTCACATGAAATGATAGATGGGAAAATAATATATAAAGCACAAAACATTAAACAGATTGTATTTATTATTATTAAAATAATAAACTCCTTGAATGTCAGAATAGGTAAAGATCATCTAATCCAACAATCTCATTTTACAGATGAGGAAGTTGACATCCAGAGAGCAAAATGTGCCTAGCCAAGATTACACAATGATTCATCAATAAGACTGATGGAAATAAAACTCAAGTCAGTGTCCACTATATTCTCCGTATTTGCTGAACATTTCTTTATTACTTTGAAATCATTTTCATATTCATTATCTCACTGAGCCATTCTTCAAAGGAGCGAGGATATAGGTGATTAATTTATATATCAAGAAACCCAAGATTTGAAAAAGTATAGCCAAATTTCAATCCAGGCTGCTAGATGCTTTTTACTTAACCACTATAACTGAGAAAATATTTCATTTGCATCTCTCCTGAATAATTTGCCTTGTTATGTTCTTAATCTACTTACTGTATCTTCAAAGTGACAGAGTAGTAAAAGTTGACTTCCTGGAGAGAGTGATGAAGAGAGAAGAACCTACTGTGTCTTTCTTGATGCTCTTTAAAGTGGACAACAAAGATATTACCCCATTTAATTCTTGCCTAAATTCTTACAGATAGTAACTATTTCTATTTTAGAAATAAAGCTCAGTGATATTGAGTGAATCACGTATAGTCACCAGCTAGTAAGTGGAAGAATCAGGATCAGAAGTCAGATCTGTATTACCTGAAATGTTGATGTCTGCCCTTATCAGTGTGATGTGTCCTCTCAAACAGGCTCTGGCCCTATTTTGCAAAAGACAGAGACTGTGTGGTGCATAATAATAAGAAGACTCCAGAGCAGGAAAGTAGAAGACTTGAGGACCAGCCCTGCTACCTCAGTAAAACATTATGAGACTATGTGTATATCTCTACTTCTCTTTTAACCTGATTTCACTGATCTATAACAAGAAGGGGATATAGTATGCACTAAAAGAATATAGTCACCTAAGGAAAGTGGGTTCAAGAGTCTTCTATTCACCTATAATTTTTGCTGGGAGTCTTACAGTATACCTAAGTATGGCTCAAGGAGAAATGAAGCCAGCCTGCATTCCTATCTTGTTTTTCCAGTCTCAACTTTCCAGACCGGTGTTTTTGAACTGTTTTTATCTCTCAGCACACTTGAACCTATAGCTAAACTTCTGTGGCACAATTAAATTATGTTGATCAAAACAAAAAGAGTAAAAGAAAACTACACTTACTGTGCTTTGAAATTCTTTCAGAAATAATTTAATTAATGATCTTTAAAAATTTTTTGCAGCACACCTAAGATGGATCCTCTCATAGCACACTCATTAAAAATCTGTTTCAGACTCTAAGGGATTCCCCTGAAAAACAACAACACTACCCTACAGAAAGGAGAAGCTGAGTGCTTATTCCCTGAGTGACCTTTGCAGATAGGAATCACCCCAAGGTCTGTTTGAGATCATGTATCCTATGGACATAAAATTCTCTGGGGTAGAGGAAGCCTAGAACCTCTGGCCTAATTACTCAAGGGAACTCTTCTTTGAAAAGCTCTCTCAAGCATTGCTGAGCATTAATTTCTTTCTTTCTTTCTTTTTTTTTTTTATCTCAGGTTACTGCTTTTGGGTCTATGGAACAGGCTATACAGCTCTAGGCACATAGTCTGTGTCCTGACAAAAAGCAGGTCTCCTGTGAGAAGGCCTTGTGAGATGGCAGAGTTCCTGTGACTCCAAGAAAGTATTGCTTTTCTGTCTTTTCTACCAAATCAGAAACACAGGTGACAGCCAACTCAGCACCATGTATGGACCCTCAACTCATGTCCTATAGGAGGCTTTTTGGGAGTGGTCATGAAGCTGTGACTATCATTTCTTTTGGCCTTATGGTTAGCTCTAGTGAGAAGTAGCAGAACAGAACTTAAGCCCAGATGCCTCGGCTTTTAGTATGCTCCACAGTCTGGTCCAAGCTCCATATAATGAAAATTTAAAGAGCACTATACTGGCAGTCAGAAAGGCAGGTACCAAATCCCAGCTCCACTGCTCTATATTTAATTGGAAGTGTGGGCCCTACTTCCTCATTGAAAAATAGAGATAAAAATAATGGCGTTTTCTACTTCATAGAACACACAAAACAAAAAATATAGAATGCATGTTAAAGTAATCTAGAAAAACAAATATACACATCAAAAGGATTATATGTAAAGTTACTGTGTCTATCTTGTCTTCTATTTCTCTCCATCAGTGACCTCTCCTAAACCTGATGTTCTCTTCATTGGCTCCTTCCTTGGCCACAAATATTCTGTCCTGTGTTCCCTGTCTCCAACACACACACACACACACACACACTCATTTCTCTGCTAAACCCAACCCTACAAGTCCAGCTCCAGACCACTTTCCCTAGCATCTGCAGTTCACACAGGCCTTCTTCTTTAAGAGGGCAGGAAGTGGAAGAAGGTGAGGCTGATAAGTCAGATGATTGCAAGGCCATAAATAGCCTCAAATGTCATGCTTCACGGTTTAAACTTGAACATGATGAAGTATTTGAATCTGTCATTAAGCTCAACCATAGATGAAGCTTTATAACTATCCTCTGATATTTAAACAATAATCCAAATTTGAGTTTGTGTACTATGTTCTGGACACTATTCTGGGCAACTGAGGAAACAACAGTGAATATTAGAGTCAAAAGTCTTGCCCTCAAGTTAGGCGATCTTTTGGTAAAAGTAGACAATACATGAATGATAAATAGTGGTGTATATATGTGTATATATATATACCCAAAAGAAAAGAAAGAAGTCATGGCTTGGTGCCTCTAGAACAGTGGTTACAGCAATGGCCATATACACTGAGGCTGGTGGGTTTAAATCCAGCCCAGGCCAGCTAAGCAACAATGACAACTACAACAGAAAAAAAGCTAGGTGTTGTGGCAGGTATCTGTAGTTCCAGCTACTTGGGAGGCTGAGGCAAGGAAATAGCTTAAGCCCCAAATTTGAGGTTGCCATGAGCTGTGATGCCACGGCACTCCACCAAGGGTGACATAATGAGACTCTGTCTCAAAAAAAAAAAAAAAAGAAAAGAAAAGAAAATAAATCATTTTATAAAACATACACACTTAAATGTTTATTGCAGCACAATTTATGAACTGTGGAGTCAACCTAAGTGCCCATCAATTCATGAGTGGATTAAGAAAATTTGATACCATAGAGTACTACTCAGCCATAAAAGGACTTAAATAACATGTTTTGCAGCAATTTGGATGGGACTGGAGACCATTAGGCTAAGTGATATACCTCAGGAATTGAAGAACAAGCACCACATGTACTCCCTAATAATTGGGACCTAACCAATGCGTACACACAAGCACAAAGAGATATAAAGATCATAGGAAGTCAAGAAGGGGGGAGATGATGAGGGTAAAAACATACCTATTAGATAGAATGTACACTATTTAGATGATGGGTATGGTGAAAGACTCAACTTAAGCATCACGAACACTATCCATGTAACCAAAACATTTGTACTCCCTTAATATTTTAAAATAAAAGCATTAGATATTTTTTAGATGGTGATATATATAATGAAGGAAATAAAACATGGGTGTGTGATAGAATGGGGGAGACTAATTTAGGTAGAATGTTTTTTTTGTTGTTTGTTTTGCTTTTGGGAAAAGACACTCTGAAGATGTGGCATTTGAGCTGAGATGTAAATAATAAAAGCAGCCAGATATGCAAAAAGGCAGGGGAGGAGCATTTTTAATGGAAGGAACAGCAGATGCAAAGATAGGAATAAATTTTGTATGTTCTTGGAATACCTAGGCAGCCAGTGTGCCTGGCACATGAAGGAGGAGAGGTGGTAGAAAAAGCCAATCAGATGGCAAGGCCAGGTTGTGCAGAGCAGTAATTCTCAACTTTGGTTATAAATCAAAATCATCAGGGGAGTGTTTACAAAACATTGACACCTTGTCTCACTCTCAGTGGTTCTGATTTAATTGATCTCAGTTGGGGTAAGGTGTGGACTCTGTGATTTTTTAAAAAGCGTCCCCATTCTTTCTAATGTGTAGCTAGGTGAGTAAACGTTTGGTGTTGGACCTTGCAGGTGAGTTGATTGCTTATGGAGTATTGTAGCTGACACCAGATTATTAAAAAGATGGATATTTGATACTGGAATACCACCTGAAAAGCAGTTCATAAAGTCCCTTGCTTTTTATTTTGTTGTTCTTCTAGAGACCAGTGAAGTTTAGGCCGTTTAGGTGAGGAGTATAGGGAACACAAAATTCATGATGTTCTCCAGTTGGGATCTGGATAGATCATAAGGGAGGAGTACAGACTCCAATCTCACTAAGAAAAACACTATAAGAAATAGCTGAGCTCACTTCTGTGGAGGACAGCTGATATTTGGCCAGACCCAAGTATTATGTTCTTTTTTTGGCGGGGGAAGGGCAAGCGTATTTATTCTGATTTAATTGTCTTTGTCTGCTACATTGAAATAGTCGGGTTTTTTTTTTATTAAGTCAAATACACACAGATCATGAATACATTTATGCATATGTGGGGTACAGTGTGTGATTTTTTTAATGCAATCTGATGTGGTTACATCAAACCAATTAATATAGCTTTTGCCTCATTTACTTGATTATTGTGTTAAGACGTTTATGTTCTACACTTGACAGATTTGACTTGTACCCTTGCAATATGGTCCATAGGTGTGGTCCCGCCTTTTACCCTTCCTCTATCAAACCTCTCCCCTCCTCTCCCTTCCCACGCCATTTCTCTCCTTCATCCTGGGCTATAGTTGTGTTCTATCTTTCATAACAAAGTGTGAATAACTATAAGTAGATTTCATAGAAGTACTGAGTACACTGGATCCTTTTTCCTCCATTTTTGAGATACTTCACTCAGGAGAATATGTTCCAGATAATTCCACGTCTTCCCAAGTGTTATGTTCTAAAGCCACCTTTCCTTAAGTTCTATTGTGCTGGAGCTGGCTTGCACTACCCACAAAAACTAACTCTGGACATCTATTTCCAATTTCATATTCAGTGCTATCACACTGGTAACTTGAAATCGGCCACAATAGAAGTATCTACATCTTGAAAATTGGTAAACAACACAAATCAGTTCCTCTCCCCCCTGCATAAAAAGCCAGTTTATCGGCACACCACTGGTTCTGCCCTTGTTGTAGCTTTTACTCCCTTCTAGCTGAGCCTGATCCCCTTGTTCCTTTCTCCACACACTTTTGTCCAAGTGTGCCTCTGGGGGTTGGTAATGTGATTGGAATTGCAACCTGTATAGACTCAATTGTATTTTAGAAACATATTGCCATCTTCACAAGCTTTAACCAATAGATGTGTTCCTAATCACATTTCTTCAAACTGCATTCTCATTTAATTTTCCAGTGGAGATTGATCAGTTAAATAATCTCTGTGCTGAACACTTATGCAAAGCCAAACAATAGTCCTTTTGTGAAAAGAACAGTAACTATTTCATTTATCAGTTTTGTCACATTCAAATTTTACATGATAATCTTCCAACTTTTGTGGAGGATAATTGGACAAAAACTTTCAAAATTAAAAAATATGTATTTTTTGACCAAACACATGTTTGTACATGTGTGACATGATATAATATAATAGTATTCACTGCAACATTGTTTATAATAACAGAAGACTAGAAACAACACAAACGTCCATAAGTAGGGTATTAATCGAATAAATTATGATACAGTCATACAATACAGCCATTACAAAATGAGTTACTCTAGCCTAGGCAAGAGAGCAAGATGCTGTCTCATAAAAAAATGAGGTAGTTCTATATACTGATATGAAACAATCCTTTAACATATAATTTTAAAAAGATACAGAAAAATAGAAAACACTAATTATGTGGGGAAAATTGACATATTTTTGCAGACACTTATAAATGCATATACTCTGCCTACAAAGATATGTAGAAACTAATTATGACTGTCTGTGAAAAAAAGAAGTGCATATTTGAGGGATGGTCAGAAATTATTTTTTTGCTCTGTAACCTTTTGTAATTTAAATTTTTTATCATGTACATGCATTGCTTACTCTAATTATACAATTAGATAGCTCTATTAGGAATGTCCTTGTGACCTTGAGATAAATCCTTACTCCTCTCTGGGCTTTAGTATCCCCATCTATACAACAAGGGGTTTAGACTCCATAATACTAGGAAGGGCTGTTTCCAGCACATCCCAGTTCTCAATTTGTATAGTTACAATTTAGAACAGGTGTGTTGCCTATTCACAATGTGCAAATAGGAAAGCTGTTCTTCTAACAAAGTCAGAAAGGTTGTTTCTGTTATTACCAAAAAGTTATTAATCATTCAGTGAACAAATGCCTACTGAAAGCTCAACAGTCTAGCCCTATGGTAAAGTCTGTAAGGGTGGGAAAGAAATCATAGCTCTGTGTACATTAATGTACACAGCTATGATTTAATAAAAATTAAAAACAAACAAACACAAAAACTCCAGATAACATGCTTTTAGAAAATAAACAAATTTGGCATAAAAAAAGAAACCATAGCCTTCCCTTTTGGAAGTTTATAATCCAATGGGAAATAACATAAACACACAGAAAGCAAATGAGCATATGAGAATTCTAAGAATAAGGCAAGGAGGTCTAAGTCATGGCTTGACTCCATTAGTTCATTGTGAGGCCTTGGGAAAGATGCTGTTTTCCTTCTCAATTTCTTCATATATAAAATGATGGGGGGTATGTGATGAAATGAACTTAATAATCTCTTAATCAATTAATTTTCAGCATAGAGATTAAGAAACTATCAGGCATAGACGGTAAAGCTTCTGTTAGGTGTCCCTAGATATATTTTTTAATTGGCAAAGCAGTGGGAATGTGGTGGCAGAAGCACAGACTTAGGAGTCAGAGAGAGGAGGATATGAATCTCAGCAATGTCACTAACCAGGTGTGGCAAATAGAAAATCTTGGGCAAATGGCATAACCTCTCTGATTCTATGTTCTCATTTAAAATGGGGATCATAAATATCCACCTTTGCAGAGCTGTGACAATTAAAAATAACATGTGAAGTTTTTGGCAAATTTCAGGAACCTGGTAAACAGGAACTAATAGAATGATGTATATTGTCCTAGGATCACATGAAACTCAAGAAGAGCTGATCAAGGCTCAAATGCCTGCTGAAATCTTTATTGTACAGCACCAAAGTACTGTACATAATGCCACTTATTTATTTATCAAGTGTTCCACAATGAAAAGCTTCAATCAAATTATTCAGATCTTTCTTCCTATATATTTCTAAAGTAAGTTATCTGAGATCAAATTTGAAAACTAAAATTTAATCTGCAGCTCCAAAACACACCTACATTGTGCTTTCCTTCTGGGTACTGTTCTGATTTGATTTCCTGAAAGTTCAAAAGCTACTCATCATGATGATTATAGTGTACACCTTACCAATGTCACTTACATGTTATTTGGAAAGATTACAGAGAGGAGGAAGATAAGGAGGAGGAGGAAGGGAGGCAGAATGAAAAGGGAGAGGGATGAGGAGGCAGAAAAGGGTAGAAGGAGAAGGGAAGAGAAGGGAATGCAAGTGAAGGGAAGGGAATTTAGAAATAAAAACTCAAGCCTGGGCCCCATTAAGAAAATACTGAGCTCTGTGACAACTTCAGGAAAAGCTGGAGAAGACGGTGATAGTATGACAAGGCTGAGCCGAGTGAGACACCAACCACTCTATCCTGTCACTGTAATCCCATTGAGAATGAGAATACTGTTGACTGGGGAGGGAGATGTAAGCCTGCATCTCAATTATTTCACAGTCACCTCCTCCAAGTCTCTCCCAGGTTATTTTGAGTGACTTCTTTTTAGGAAATCACACTTTGATGGACCCAGAGAATTAAGAAGCCAAAATTCCTTTGGGAGGTTAGGGCAAGAGAATTGCTTAAGCCCAAGAGTTTGAGGTTTCTGTGAGCTGTGATGCCACAACACTCTACCAGGGGCAACATAGTGAGACTATGTCTCAAAAAAAAAAAAAGCCAAAATTCCTTCCTGATTCTAGGATAATCCTACAAAGTGCCCCCAAATTGAGATAAGACATTCATAGAGGTATCAGTGGAAACTACAGAAAGAGAGAGGAGCAAAGTATAGTTAGAAAGAAATGAGACACTGTAGTTTGACAGATTTGCATCTAAGATTTTGTTATGTCTCTTATTAGCTACAACTGAAAACAAGTTACTTGATTTCTCTGGACCTTAGTTTGATCTGCTGTAAAATAAAGATAATATTGCATAGATCTGCTCTAATTTTTAGGTGAAAGCTTCAATTTTTAGGTGAAATAATATATTGATGTAATTGGCACAATGTTTGGCAGACATAAGCCTTCACTAAATATTGAGAGAAAAATAGAAACAGAGAGGAGTGGATGAATGATTTTTTTAAAGACAGGATATAGACAATGTATAAATAATTGTGCAAGAGAGGGTAGCAGTTGTTATAAAATATCATCAGAAGACCAAATAATAGAATGATAATAATCTGTATGGTAAGAGGAATGTTAATAGTTGGTAAATATTAAACTTCTGAGATGAAAGAAGAGCTGGGAGAAGTTGTATTTCATAGGAGTAATCTTGATGGAAACAAAAAATTTTACTAAGTAAACAAAATATTGATAGGGAATTTCTGGCAGAGGGGATGATATATTTTAAAAGACATGGAGGTTGGAAAGAATCAAGACTGATACATGAAACAGGTTGTGAAAGTGGTGATTTGCTGGTCATTAAAAATTCCTAAATAGTCAAGCAACCTTGATGAAATACACTGACTCTAATCATTTTTCTTTTACCTTTCTACTAAAAAAAAAAGTTCTTTTTTATAACTACCTTAAAACAGCCAAACTGGTTTGACTGTTCTTTCCCCTAGCCCTGTTTTGGTCTGACCTTTGATGATTACTACCTGTTAGACCAGTTGCAGGAACTAACCAATAAGCATGATCAAGGAAATGCCATCTAGAAACTAGCTGGGCATTGTTGGTATGCTGAGTGATTTATGTATTTGCCATATACTTGAATTACCTAAAATAATTCTCACCAGAAATGTGAATATCTATTGAATTATGAACAAAAATAATTCATCACAGACATAAGAAACTTTTCATGTCTATCAGGTTAATATTCACCTATGGCATAGAGAGAATAAATGGCTCCTTTTCATTTGTGATTTAGAAAGACAGGGGAACACAAATGTATATGTTTCTAGGCTTTCCTTGATGCAAAAACAAAAATCAAAGACACAAAAATATCCTAGTTTGGCCAAACTTGAGAAACTTCTGCTGACAAACAGGTCTGACTTCATCTGTTATTTTTTCATTCTCCCAAGGGTCCCTAGGTATCTGAGGGACTATATATTCAAAGGAACATTTTAGGCACCAAGGGCATCAGCTCCTTCTCTATTCCCTCAACACCTACTCATAACAAACAGTTCATATATATCTTCTCCTTCCCAAATAATAAACATTTATATTACTCACATTTATGGATAGATTTACAAGTTACCTATAGTGTTCTTACACGTTATCTTCTTTGAACCCGCCACCAAACTGTGAGACATTCAAGGTCATTATTCCCATTTTTCTTATGATAAAAATAATGGTTATAATGGCTAACAGAATTGCCTATGCTCACACAGTTGAAAAGAGATGAAGAAATCACCATATCCAAGTATTTTGACTCTTGTTCTTATATTTTTAATAGAATTTCTCAAATATCAACAAAAAATGCTAAATCACAGTCATTACTATGCTGTGGAAGGCATGCAAAGTATTTTACCTATTTCATTAAAAGATACATAATATTAATAAAACTAGATGTTCTGGAGATGAATTATCTGGGAAAGTTCACACAGGTATAACACTTCATTTACCTGACAATACTAGATAAATAAAGGGTTAGAAATGGGCATAATATTCATTATGTTATTCAGGGAAAAATTACTCAACACCTGCCAAGTGCCAGAATCTATGCAAGACATTGATTTTCATGCCGATAAGATAGACAAAGATATTAAAAATATCTGGGTATAATTAAGAAATTAATTCTTTCATGCATTCATTAATTCATTCTTTCATTCAGTAAATCACTATTAAATACCTACTCTATTCCAGAAAATGTTCTAGGTGCTTGGGATATATTAGTGAACAAGGAATCTAAAATCTTTATTTTGAGGCATATCTATTTTAATACATAGGGTGGGCAAGGGGACAAAACAGGCAATGGTCCATAAACCTAATAAACGAGAAAATTAAATAATAATCAAGAAAGCAACAAGTACTATGGACAAACAAAGATAAATAGAATAAATAAAGGGGAATGTGGAGGAATGAAATTTTAAATTGTATCGTAAGAGCAGGCTTCACTGAAGGGACTTTGGGGTAAAACTTGAAGGTAGTGAGGTAGTGAACCACACAGATATATACCTCAGGGAAGAACATTTCTGAAAGAGGAAACAGATGATACAAAAGCCCTGATGTAGGGTATACCTACCATGTTCATGAATTGGCACAAAGGCCAGTTGTAGCCACAGCAGGAGGAAAAGTGGTAGAAGTTGAAGTCTGAGGGGCAACCGTAGTATAGATCATTTGTGACTTCAGATTAGGTCATTAATTTATAGATCAAAGACTTTAATTCCAAGTGAGATGGGAAGATCATTTGTCTCCCCATTTCTCCTGGACACACAATAATCCATTTGTTTTGGAAACTTTACATGTTTACTTTTTTAAAGGTTGGAGATCATACAATCAAAAAAAAATTATAGACTGAAGTTACATTAGCAAAATTTCTCACCTTCCTAAAAGCAACAAGAAAATTGGCTACAAGAAAAATGTCAGAATCAACATTTTCAGAATTCTAGAAATTAACCAAGTTTTTCAGCAATTCAGGGAACATTTGTTAAAAAAAAATAGCCAAATCTGGATGAGAACATTGAAACTTTGTGGTGTTTTAACTTGCCTTGTCATCCATCTCCTCTCCCCAGGTCCAAAGCAGTTGTGAAAACCAATAGCATGCAGGTAAAATGGTGATGGGGCAAACCAGCATCTTGGTAGTCACAGATCAGGGCAGAATATGATTAGACTCCATCAAAGTCTCTTATTTAGGAAATTTTCATTATTTGAATTATCTTTTTTTAATTAAATCATAGCTGTGTACATTAATGCAATCATGGGGTACAATGTGCTGGTTTTATATACAATTTGAAATATTTTCATCAAACTAGTTAACAGCCTTAACAACATTTTCTTAGTTATTGTGTTAAGACATTTATATTCTATATCTGAATTATCTAATGGTTCTCTGGAAAATTCTATTTGGAAGGCTGTGTTTATTTAACTTGACTTGGAGGTAGCTCAGTGTGAACAGGTTTTTCCCTGTTTGTAGAAAATAGTTGGAGGCAAAGGTTGAACATCAAGACCAGCTGAGTTGGTGTGTAACAAATAAGGTAAACAATAAGCTAAGGAAAAGACTTAAAAGAAGAAGCCAGGGAATGACATATCCATACAAGCTCTGGAAAACTCTGATATATTCCTAGGATCTGGTATTAGTTTTATAAAGTCATAAAACAAGCAAACAACAACAAACAGCAAGAACAAACCATGAACACTCCGACAAACCAAGAGTAGGAGAGAACTTTTTTCAGTCTGATCATGGGCATCTATGAAAAAGCTACAGCTAACTGCATACTTAATGGTGAAAGACTGAAACTTTTCCCCCTAAGAGCAGGAATTTCACTACATATATTCAACATTGTGCTAAAGCTCCTCATCAGGGCAGTTATTCAAGAAAAATAAATAAAAGTTATTAGATTGGAAAGAAAGAAGTCAAACTATCTCTACTTGCAGATGACATCTTGTATAAAGAAATTTAACAAAAAAACACACAAAATAACTATTACAGGTAATAAATGAGTTCAGTAAGGCTGCAGTATACTACATCGATGTCAAATATCAAGATTGTTTCTACATACTAGCAGTTAATATTTCTACATACTAAGAGTTAACAAACCAAAATGAAATTAAGAAAACAACCCCATTTATAATAGCATCAAAAAAAACAAAATACTTGAGAGTTGGGAACAAGATGGCAGACTAGAGATATCTCTTCAGCAGCCACTTGTGGTGAGCCCAGGGAGAGAGGACTCCAGCCTGCTCTGCCTGGGATGCCCTGCCCGGAAACATCACTTTAGGGGCACAAAGAAACAGTAGGGGACTCTGAGCCAATGAGGAGGTCAGGAGCAGTGGAAGACAGGCACAGAAGGCAAGTGCTTGAATGCTGGCAGAGGCCATTGGCTGGCCAGCAACAGGGGGCAAGAGATAGAGAAGGCCTGTCCTACAGATTTTTTTTTTTTTGACTTGGGAACTTGCCATAACTATGCTGGGAGACCTTAAGCAAATGAGTGATCTTGAACAGTGGCCAGTGGCTAGAATTGAGCCACCATACAGGGTGGAGCTCTCATCATTTGGCTGCTAGCAGGTTGCCACCATTGTGGGAAAGCTTCCCAGGAGGAAAAGCCAGTAGCATGAGGCCAGTTCTGGTGCCCCTGTTGAGCTGGGAGGGGGGTGGTTTTGGACAGATCCTGTTTCCGCTGGAAAGCCAATTTGTGGACAAGGGACACTGTTTGGAAAGGGCAAGGTATGTCTCTTAAGTAGGCTGACAAGAGCTTCAGGCTCCCAAACTTGTGGGGTTTGAGGGCAAATAAATCTGGAAGATGAGACAGGGTCTCCTTGGCAACTACATAGTGGCTTCTGGCCCCATCTTATATAGCAGAATCAGTGGCATGATTATTGTCTCCTAACCCCTGAAAACTATCTGCTATCTGGACAATATATTGCAATATATGTAGATATGTGTATTTTTTTCCTTTTTTCATTTTTTTCCCCAGGTTGTTTTTAATTTTTAATTTTTATATTTTTTCAATAGTAAAGGCTGCATTTTTGCTAGGGTTTTTCTGTTCCTTTTATTCTTTCTCTTTTCTTTTTTTTTTTTTTTTCCACTTTTTTTTTTTTTTTTTATTAATTGATTTCTGTGTACATTGATGCCAACATGGGGTACATTGTGCTGTTTCATATACAATTTGAAACATCTTCATCAAGCTGGTTAACATAACTTTCATATCATTTGGTTAATCATTGTA
>CAUYQV010140837.1:0-32450 GCA_963574575.1 Galagoides demidoff
TCAGAAATATGAAAATCTGAAAGAAATTGGCCAATATTTGGAAGCACACCACCTTCCTAGACCTACCCAGAAAGAGTTAGAAATGTTGAACAGACCTATATCAAGTACAGCAATAGCATCAACTATACGAAATCTCCCAACAAAGAAGAGCTCAGGACCAGACAGCTTCACATCTGAATTCTACCAAATCTTTAAAGAGGAACTAGTACCTATATTACTTAACCTTTTCCAAAGCATAGAAAAAAAGAAGGAATACTTCCCAACACATTCTATGAAGCAAATATCACCTTGATCCCCAAACCAGGAAAAGACCCAACAAGAAAAGAAAATTATAGACCAATATCTTTAATGAATGTAAATGCAAAAATATTCAAAAAGATCCCACCAAACAGAATCCAGCAATACATCAAACATATTATACACCATGACCAAGTTGGTTTTATCCCAGAGTCTCAAGGATGGTTTAATATACATAAATCTATAAATATAATACATCACATAAACAAACTAAAAAACAAAGACCATATGATTCTCTCAATCGATACAGAAAAGGCTTTTTTTTTTTTTGTAGTTTTTTTTGGCTGGGGCTGGGTTTGAACCCACCACCTCCAGTATATGGGGCCAGTTCCCTACTCCTTTATCCACAGGCACCACCTGCAGAAAAAGCTTTTGATAATATTCAGCATCCTTTTATGATCAGAACACTTAAGAAAATAGGTATAGAAGGGACATTTCTTAACTGATAGAGGCCATCTACAGCAAACCCACAGCCAATATCATACTGAATGGAGTTAAATTGAAATCATTTCCACTCAGATCAGGAACCAGGAAAGGTTGCCTGCTATCTCCACTGCTTTTTAACATTGTAATGGAAGTCTTAGCTATTGCAATCAGGCAAAAAAGGCAATCAAGGGTATCCATAAAGGGTCAGAGGAGATCAAACTTACACTCATTGCAGATGATATGATTGTATATCTGGAAAACATCAGGGATTCTACTACAAAATTTTTAGAAGTGATCAAGGAATACAGCAGCATCTCAGGTTACAAAATCAATACTCACAAGTCTGTAGCTTTTATATATACCAACGATAGTCAAGTTGAAAGAACAGTGATGGACTCTATTCCTTTTACAGTAATGCCAAAAAAGATGAGATATTTGAAAGTTTACCTAACAAAGGATGTGGAAAGATCTCTATAAAGAGAACTATGAAACTCTGAGAAAATAAATAGCTGAAGATGTCAACAAATGGAAATACATACCATGCTTATGGCTGGAAAGAATCAACATTGTTAAAATGTCCATACTACCCAAAACAATATAAAATTTTAATGCAATCCCTATTAAAGCTCCATTGTCATACTTTAAAGACCTTGCAAAAATAATACTTCTTTTCATATGGAATCAGAAAAAACCTCAATTAGCCAAGACATTACTCAGAAATAAAAACAAATCAGTAGGAATTATGCTACCAGACCTCAAACTATACTATAAATCAATAATGATCAAAACAGCATGGTACTGGCACAAAAACAGAGAGGTAGATGTATGGGGAAAAATAGAGAATTAAGAGATGAACTCAGCTATCATTTGATCTTTGATAAGCCAGTCAAAAGCATTCACTAGGGGAAAGACTCTCTATTTAATAAATGGTGCTGGGTGAACTGGCTGGCGACCTGTAGAAGACTGAAACTGGACCCACACCTCTCACCATTAACAAAGATAGGACTCTCACTGGATTAAAGATTTAAACTTAAGACATGAAACTATAAAAATACTAGAAGAAATTGTAGGGAAAAACACTTGAAGAAATCGGCCTGGATAAAAATTTTATGAGGAGGACCCCCCAGGCAATAGAAGCAATGCCAAAAATGCGCTATTGGGACCTGATCAAACTAAAAAGCTTCTGCACAGCCAAAAGCACAGTAAGTAAAGCTAACAGACATCCCTCATAATGGGAGAAGATATTTGCAGGTTATGTCTCAAACAAAGGTTTAATAACCAGAATCCACAGAGAACACAAATGTATTAGCAAGAAAAGAACAAGTAATCTCTTCTCAATGAGGGCAAGGGACTTGAAGAGAAACTTTTCTGAAGAAGACAGGTATACGGCCTACAGACACATGAAGAAATGCTCATCATCCTTAATCATCAGAGAAATGCAAATCAAAACCACTTTGAGATATCATCTAATTCCAGCAAGATTAACCCATATCACAAAATCCTATAACCATATCACAAAATCCTATAACCATATCACAAAATCCTATAACCATAGAGGTTGACATGGATGTGGAGAAAAGGAAACACTTCTGCACTGCTGGTGGGAATGCAAACTAATATGTTCCTTTTGGAAAGAAGTTTGGAGATCATTTAGGGGTTTAAAAATAGACCTGCCATTTGATCCTGCAATTCCTCTACTAGGTATATATTCAGAAGACAAAAAAATCACTTTATAACAAAGATATTTGCACCAGAATGTTTATTGCAGCCTAATTCATAATTGCTAAGTCATGGAAGAAGCCCAAGTGCCCATCGACCTACAAATGGATTAATAAATTGTGGGATATGTACACCATGGAATATTATGAATATTATGCAGCCTTAAAGAAAGATGGATACTTTACCTCTTTTATGTTTACATGGATGGAGCTGGAATATATTCTTCTTAGCAAAGTATCTCAAGAATGGAAGAAAAAGTATTCAATGTACTCAGCCCTAGTAGGTATGAAACCAATTTATAAACACCCACACTTCCATATGAAAGCTATAACCCAACTATAGCCCAAGATGAAGGGAAAGAGGAGGGGGAGGGGAGGGGGGGAGGATGGGTGGACGGAGGGTAATTGGTGGGACCACACCTATGGTGCATTTTACAAGGGTACGTGTTAAATCTACCAAGTGTAGAATATAAATGTCTTAACACAATAACTAAGAAAATGTGGTGAAGGCTATGTTAACCAGTTTGATGAAAGTATTTCAAAGTGTATATAAAACCAGCACATTATGCCCCATAATTGCATTAATGTACACAGCTATGACTTAATAAAAATAAATAAATAAATAAAGTTAGAATGGGGAGAGCAGGCTAGCTAAAACCACAGTCTGGGACATTTTTGGGCACAGCTGGATCCAACTCTGTGAATATCCAAAAAAACATGGGCTAGCACACTCTAAATGAGTGAATTGTATGGCATGTGAATTACATCTCAATAAAACTGTTACTAAAAAAGAAAAAGAAAGTGTTGGGGGCCTAATGCAGCCACACACAAACCCTTTCCCCTTCTCCTCCTCCTCCTCTCCTCCTAAGACAATGACACAAAGGATCTGGCTAGTCCCAACCCCCAAAAGTTAGAGCCAAATGACCCTCACCTGGCAGGCAATGGTATGGAATGTGCCCACCCCCTACAGCCCCACATAAAAGTGGTCTGTAACTATCCGCCCCCTCCCCCAGTGCAGATGCCACCTTTGCACTGCCCGGGAGGGTCACCCTCCCCTTCCAACAAACCTGGCTTGAACACTTCTCTGTGACCTCGCCTCTGGGCACCATCGTTTATACCTTTCAGAAAGAGTTATAGGTGAAATAGATGATTTGTAGGATTTGCTTTTTTAAACATTCAAGGGTCTCCATCCTTGTTGTAAAATTTTTAAAAAGTGAGTGCACTTATTGTGTATGTGTAAAAAAAATGATTATAAAAAGAACTTTTTAAAGTAAGGCAAATAACAATATAAAGATTATAATCTCATTTTAGTTAAAATAGCAATGCATATTATACCCACACTGATCAACGCAGGTACCAATAAACACGTATGTACATTATAAGCAACTCCCAGTGCCTGTCTCTTGGTGGGCTGGTAGAGAATGACTCTCATTTTCTATTTTATATATTGTTGAATTTTCTTAACTTTTACAGCAGGTGAGCATTGTGTGCAAGCCACAGAGAAAGAGTGGCCCAGCCTTGGGGCCTTCCAGGCTCAGTGTTCTCCCCTGGACTACATGCCTCCTAGCCACCTGGCAAGGCTGTTGTAGTTTAATTCACACAGCGGAGCCCACCCAGGAGGTGCTCTGCTAAGAGGCTCCACCAAACTGCTCATTCCTTTCTTCTTCCTTCCCAGAGCTGTCACTGGCCGGGTTGGATTTCAACTTTAGGGAACTACTGGCAACTGGCCTGCATGCCTTGCCACCATTTTTCTCTTTTGTGATGTATCCTTTTCTGCCCTAGCCCCTAGGATGCTTTTTATAGGTGTGAGTCAGGTGCATCCATTACAACATCGTTTGGCAAGTCTCCGCAGCAGGGGACGTGTCAGTGCTGCAACACAAAACGGTTCTCCAGAGGTCTGAAAATTATTACTCTCCCCAGTGTCTTTGCCCTTCACCAAGCAGATGTTCCTAAGCAGGCAGGCTCTGACCTCTAAACATTTGGTGGACGTGCTGGGAAGAGGCCAGAATGTTCTGCAGGCTGACACCAAACCCAGGGCCCCCGTGTTGGCCGGGATGAGCTGACACCTTGCAACCTGGGTCTCATCCAGGGATTTGCGGCAGGGCCTCTTTCTCTTCCCCAGCCAGACAAAACATGCCAATAGGACTTTTCCAATGACATGGAGAACAGACACAGCCTCAGCATAAACAGATCGCAGGCTGCACTCTCCACCACCAGCAGCGAGGTTTCAAAAATGAAGGACATTTTTTTTCTTCAAATGAAAGACTTTGTCAAGGTTTATGGTGAAACAGGTTTAAGTATTCTTATCATTCACTCCCCACGACAGGGCCCTGGAATTAAAGTGTGTGTGGGGGTGGGGGCAGCCAGGAGAGCTGCCTCCCCTCTTCCCTGCTAAGGAGTTGGGGAAATGTTTTGCACCCCAGGCAAAACTAGCCTCTTCACCAAGGTAGGAAATTTCTTTTGTCTTCCATTGTCAGTTTTTCCAGAAGCAAAAGGAAGAGAATTTTTGGTTGTATTATGCAATAGTGAAAAGCTTTAGGGAAGTCTGGAGCCAAAGTGTACGAGGCTGGAGGAAGAAGTGGGTGGCCCTGTGGACTGGCGGAAGTGAAGCTGGACTGACCTGGATCAGAATCCTTGAGTGGCTGCTGTGGGACAGTGAGGCACATGTGTCCTAAGACATGCCTGAACTCGGGCAAGCTTATAACCAGGTGGCCCGTGGGGTTCTTTACAGAGTACTCAACTTTTTTTTTTTAATAAGAAAAGAGAAACAAACTAATTTTCCTATTCATTCATTTATTCACTCATTCATTCAAGAAGGATTCTAGGTGCAGAGCTAGTTCTGGGCAAGGAGGAAGCTGCAATTAATAAAAGAGGCAACCTCCCTGAAGTCATGGGGTCTTAAATTTTACTGAAGAAAGACCAAAAGTTAATAAGGACGAAAGTAAATGCCTAATACAATCAATAAAAAGTTATGATGCTACAGTGTGGAAAAACGTTTAAAAATATTATAAGTGGGCTCGACGCCTGTAGGTCAGCAGCCAGGGCGCCAGCCACATACACCGGAGCTGGCGGGTTTGGACTCAGCCTGGGCGTACCAAACAACAATGACAACTACAACGAAAAAAATAATAATAATAACCGGGTGTTGTGGTGGGTGCCTTGGGAGGCTGAGGTAAGAGAATTGCTTAAGCCCAAGAGTTAGAGGTTGCTGTGAGCTGTGGCTCCATGGCGCTCTACCAAGGGCAACATAGTGAGACTCTCTATCTCAAAGAAAAAAAAAATTATAAGTGAAAGAAATAAAAAACCAGTCAAGAAAAAAATAACCATACATCGGATGAATGCATGGACAGGAAATGTCCAAGATGGACAAAACCACAGGGATAGAAAGTAGATGCCCAGCTGCCAGGGGCCAGGGAGAGGCGAGAATAGGAAATGACTGTTAATGGGCCCGGGCTTCTTTCTCAAGTGCTAAACATGTTCTAAATTTAATGGTGGTGACAGATGCACAGTTCCATGAGTATCCCACAAACCATGGAGTTACGTGCTCTACACAGGTGAAGTGTGATGTCTGTGAATCTTACCTCAGTGAAGGTGTTAAGCGGTCATTAAGTAATTGCTATGGAACGTGTGAGTCAAGAGGGATAGATTATCTCATAACACCTTCACGAAGATATAACCCACTCCCATCTATCCACTCATTTAATGAATATGTCTCAGTGGCTTTTGTAAATTTACAGGGTTATGCATCCGTCACCAATTTCAACTTCAGAATTTTCTCATTACCCCCCAAAGAAACACTTTACCGCCAGCCATCACCCCCAAGGCTTCCAACCCTCCTCCCAGCTCTCCTCACACAACCTGGCAACCACTAATCTCTTTTGTGTCCCCAAGGCTTTCCTGTTTCTCAATGGTTCATGTAAACAGAATTACACTATACTCGTCCTGGCTTCTTTCACTCAGCATAATGTTTGCAAGATGCAGTCACAGCTTAGCATGTATAGATACCTCATTCTTCCTATTGCTATATGAGATTCCATTGCATGGATGTTTCACATTTAAGAGGTGTATATTTTTGAAATAGGCTCTGGTTCTTTATGGAGGACCACAAAGTTACCTTGCAAGAAGCCTGGATACAGAATGGTGAGAATTGAGATCATTTTTGCAAGAATCTACCCAGCAATTGGTGTATTGCTTTTTGCTGGCATGGATCTTAGACAGGTGACCATGTGCCCAGTTCCAGAGGATGAACTGTGATGGGTTCAAGCCAAGTATGGTCCCACCCATTCCTCTGGCCAATGAGAGGTCAGAGGAGTCATGGGTGGGTGTCTCTGAGAAAGAGTTCTTTTCTCATAGGGAGCTGCACAGTCAAGCCCTGGCACTGCTCTCACAGGGCTTTCAGGCTCATCTTGATCACACATGGCTTTTGCTTGATGCACTAACTAGCTATAATACTATCACTACATGTACTGAGTTGAACGGTGATGCACCCCATTTATATCAGCCCAGAACCTCAGAATGAACCCTTATTTAGAAATAGGATCTTTACAGGTGTAATCATGTTAAGATCAGGTCACACTGGATTTGCGGGGATCCCAAATCCAACGCCTGATGATCTTCTAAGAAGGGAGAGAATCAGACACAGAGGGACATGTGAGAAGACCCTGTGAAGACAGACACAGGTCAGCAGTGAGGTGCCTACAAGCCGAGGGCACTCAGGTTTGTTTGGTCGGAACCGACCTGCCAATACCTTGATTTCAGACTTTCACCTGCCCAAACTTGGGGGGAGTACGTTTCCGATATTGGAAGCCACTTGGCTTTCAGTATTTTGTCATAGCAGCCCTCGGAAACTAAATACGTCATTTTTGTTTACTCCATTATTTAAGAATAGTCAAATTCTTCATAACAAAGCAGGTGACAGGTCCTTGGGGAAGCTAAGCCTGTCTAGAGACCAAGGTGGAAACCAACAAGGGCTGTCAGGGAGAGTGGGAGTACAGATGGACCATAGCAGGGCTTTGGGGAGGGCACACCTGGCCCCAGAGCCCATCACCCGCTCCCAAGCTGGGCTCACCCTCCCCAGTCCTCACGTTTCTTCTCCACCAAACGAGTGACCTTCATCATGATGACTAAAGGAAAAGCAGCCAGCTCACTCTCCTCTCCTTACCCAGCCGAGCCTTTTTATCATAGGAAAGAAAATATATGATTTCTCATTTTAAAGGATTATGGGCCATTGACGCCAGCTTCCCATATGTTAGGAGCACATAAAAATTTTTGAGGGATGAAACTGCATAACTTGAGGACGGCATACAATAAAGTAATTTTCTTTTTTATTATAAAGCAGTTTGGTCTGAGATGACAAGAAGATGTGGCGAGTATCTGGGAGAGGCTGGGGATTTTATTCCTGTGGCCAAGGATGATGAAAGACTGTGGGATCTCAGAAAGGTCATTCAATCACCTTCATCCAAGGCTTTGTCGTGACTCCTCTGATAAGAAGTTGGATGAGAAGCCCAGGAAATGAGAGTACCCTGGGTTCTGCCCCCAAGGTTGCTACTTGGTTGATTTGTGCACACAAACGTGTACACATGAAGACAACAGACACATACACACAGGAACACATGTGCACACAGACACACACAGGAACACACACCTGTACACAGATAAGCATGAACACACAGACACACACACGGCTCCCCCTTGTCACCCCAAGTCTCCCAACACTGCGGTGATCAGTCTGCGGGGCTGTAGCAGTCCACTCAGAGGCTCTGACCACAACAGGAGCTAAAATCTGGCCTCCCCCAGACCAGCTGCTACCTCCTGTCTTCCATGTAGACTTCTCAAGACAAGGTGAAATCCCTAGATGCAGACAAACAAGTGGATTCTCTTCCACCTTGCCTTCCCAGGAAGGGAAGCTGTGGCAGGCCAGGGCCTATGCAGGACAAAAGCATCAGGATGGAGCAGCTATGGCCAGAGGCTGCAGGCACCAGGGAGGCAGCTGATGGTGGGGGAGGCTTCTCTGGGCTGAGAGGGGGATGCGTCCTGCCCTGCAGTGTAAACCACAACAGCCATGGCCATAGCCACTGTTAGCTCCTCGTAGCCACTGCTAGCTTTTCTGCCACCATAAGGCCTTCAAAATACTTGGCCTTTTCTTTAGTTGAAATTTAATAACATGAAATTGACCATTTTAAGTGAACAATTCACTGGCATTCAGGACATTCACAGTACTGTGCAACCATAATCTCTACAGAGTTTCAAAACATTTCTGTCTAGTTTGAAGACATTTTAATCACCTCAAATGAAAGTCCTATCCATTAGCAATCAGTCCCTCCTCCCCCCAGCCTCTGGCAAGCACCTATATGTGGAGTTAACTATTCTAAATATTTTATATAAATAAAATCACATAATTTGTGCCTTTTGTGACTAGGTTCCTCCACTACAGTACCTTTGAGGTCCCTCTGTACTGTGGCATGAACCTGTCATTCATTCCCTTGTATGGCTGAGTAATATTCCCTAGCTTAGAGAGGCCACATGGAAGGACCACATGGAAAAAACACACAGAGTGACTGATAAGGGAAGACCACACAGTCAGACACACACAAAGAGACCCACGTGGAGAAACCACACAGAGAGGCCACAGGAGTGGGCTGAGATCCACAGCCAATAGCCGCTTTAAGCTTCAGGTACATAAGTGATCAATCCTCTAGGATCACAGCTTCTGGTCTTTGGACCTCCCAGCTGAGGGTCCAAACACCACAGAGCCAAGATAAACTGTCCCCACTGGTCAGTGCCCTGCCCAAGTAACTGACCCACTGTGAACATCAGCAGGGCTCATTTGGTGCCACTCTGTGTGGTAGCATATCCTGCCACCATGGTCATCATGGGACACTTAGACCCTTGCTAACATGAATGCTCTGGACTGTCTGTGCCAAATGCTTCACTCCGTGTGCTATAGAGTCTAATTCCTGAGACTTCACAGGGGAAGACAAATAATGAACTCTAGGACACCTGCTTTCAAGGAATTTTTAGCCGAGAAAAACAAGACAAATAAACATCACCTTCCGCCTTACCAAAACTGAGTCCTAACCTCCGAGGGGAGTGTCTCCTCCCCCAAACAGCAGCACAGTAAGGATTCCTTGGTCAACTCCCAGCTCAAAACAGCTTGAATAAGAGGAAAAAATGCATTCCTGCCTTTGAAGGAAGTCCTAAGTTGAAGTTCACGGGGCTCTTGGCTCAATCAACCCTGTCATCGGGGAGCAAGGCCTGTCCCTCTTTCCACTGTGCTGTTTGCCGAGGATGGATCTTCCCTCCAGGATCCCCCTCCATGGTCTCGAGATGGCAGCCAAGGTCTCGGCATCTCTGACGGATATAACCCGCGGAAGGAGAGATTCCTGTGCATCTGTGTTTTTAAAAACAGGACCATTTCCCAGATGCCTGCAGGCAGCCTCATGTGGCTTTTCTTGGCGGGAATCATTTCACACTTTAGTTCCTACACCAGCCCCTGCGGAGAAGGCTGAGATTCCCAGGGTGGCTCAGGGGAGTGCACGCCTCTGCGAAGCAGCGAGTGTTCGCTAACCCACCAGCAGGAAGGTCCTTTTAGAGAGGAGGACGCCTTTTGAGTTGGCTTTGAAAATGGTTTCAAGTAGGTCCCTTCAGTCCTGTGAAGGGAGATAAGAGAGGATGGTATTCGTGGGAGGCGGCGGAGCCCAGCCCTGAAGCTGACAAAACAGAAGAACTACTGAGTGCTGTGTTCTGCTGAGACTATTTGTGTATTTATTTTGAGACAGTCTCGCTCTGTTGCCCAGGCTTGAGTGCCATCCCCATAGCCTAGCTCACAGCAACCTCAAACTCCTAGGGTCAAGCGATCCTCCTGCCTCAGCCTCCTGAGTAGGTGAGACTACAGGTACCTGTCACTACACTTGGCTAATTTGTCTACTTTTAACAGAGATGGGGTTTCACTCTTGCACAGGGTGGTCTCAAAATCCCACCTCACCCTCCCGGAGTACTAGGCTGACAGTGAGCCACCAGGCCCAGCCCTGCTGAGACTTTTAAGGCTAACATCTCCTAAACCTTCCTGCCTGACTTTTAGGCTGCAGTTGTTTTTCCTGAGTGACATCACAAGATGCTTGGCTGGGGTCAGCATTTTGCCACCTTGATCAGGTGTCCACAGACTTCTCAGCTGTTTGACTTAAGTACCCAAACAGTGACACTTTCTTATCTATTAAAGCCCTTAGCGGGGCTGAGGACTGTGTGAATCTGATTGAATTTTCCATCAGCCTTGAGTTTAACCTTAGCAGTAACAACCAGCTCCCAGAGCGAAAAATCGATTGAGAGGTAATTAAGGATCATGTCGTATCGGGGAAATAATTATGGGGGGAGGGGGACCTGAGGCAGCAGTTCTCGGGAGTCTCAGTGGCTGGTGATTCATCCTCCAACAAAGACCAGAAGAGCCCATTGTGGGAAGAGAGTGGTGTGGATACAGCAATGAGAGAGTCAGAGCTTAGACGCACAGCTTTATTGTTACAGGAGAGAAATCCCACTCTCTCCCAGGAGGAGGCCAGAACGCCCGGGGCTTCCCCTCCTGGAAGAATGGCAGAGTGCAGTTGTTGGGGGGGGGCCAAAGGCGTGGGTGGTCAATATGCAAGAATCTAATATTTGCAAAAAAAGATCTACTACGCACTAAATAGATTTCATATGGGCTGAATGGTGAGGTACAGGCCAGCCAGGAGCACACCTGAGCCCAAATTCCACCTCCACCCCTGGCTGGCAAGGACTTCCAGTGCCCTGGGACTGGGTTTCCTCGCCTGTAAAGAGGGCCAACTAGGGGGAGACAGGCTATTCCATGCAGCTGCTGTAAGGTTTGTGGGGTTGGAACTCAGCTGAGGAGCTATTATCCTGTCCAGGGAAGGGGGGCTGGCTGAGTGTTCCAGAAACAGACAGTGATCCATGCGCTCGGTGTGACAGGCAGCGGTTGTAGTGGGACAGGGTGGTGCAGGGCCTAACAGAAAGGCCCAGTGTTATTGGCTGCCTTGACATCTGGAGGGGAAAAGGGACACCACAAATGACCTCACTGATAGCCCCTGCTCCCACAGGTAAGGTTCCCCAGCCATGCAACCCTCATTATCATTGGGACTGGGCATGGTACCTACTTACCTTGCATGGCGGGCCACAGTCCCCTTCCAGTCTATGGAATTAAGAACAAGCCAGTCTCATCTTCCCTCAGGGGCAAGCAGGGGAGTGGTACCCTCTTGTCTCGACAGACCTGCGCCGACAGGACCCTCTGGTCCCAGCATGGCATGTGGTGCCCTCTCCCCGAACTGTGATCTCATCTTTCCAGCATTGAGGGTTGTGTTTGCATCCTTATACAAAGGGTGGGAATGCCCTCACCAACAGCCTGAGTAGGAGGTGACTCAGAGAGACAGGAATGCATTCTAGTTTCAGACGAACCTGAGTTTGAATCCTAGCTCTGTGAACCAGCTGAGCAAGCCACCCAACTTTCAGAACCTCAGTTTCCCCAGCCTTAATGTGGAGGTGATAACACCCAACCCCTAAGACATGGATACACATGTAATAACCCACACATGATGACACATCTGGTAATGGACACATAGGTCCACACGATAGTCACACGTGGAACTGGATACTTAAAATGGGCCACATGTAAATTATATCCCAGTAAAGATGGTTTGACAGAACCACACGGAGAGGCTAAGTGATGCTCTGAATTGATGACTAGGTGTGGAGTCGCCCTGGGAGATCCATTAGCGTCTGAGTCGCTCTCTCTAGTGGTTAAGGGAACCTGCTCCAGGATGAGGCAGCACAGCACTTTCCACTTTAGGAAAGCTCCTAACAGTGCTGTTCCTCAGTTTCTCCTCCTTTAAAATGGGGATAATCATGGGCCTTTTCCCACAGGACTGATGTGGGGATAAATGAGATGATCTGTGCTAAGGAGCCTTGCACGGAGCCAGGAACACGATAAGGGCTCAGGAAATGCATATTCACTCCTACTGGCATCGTCATCACCATCAGCCCTCTCCGAGGGCCTCCCAAGCCCCCTCACGCCCCTCAAGCCTGCGGGAAGGAGAGGGGCCACTATGGGAGAAGTGTCCCAGCCTCCTGGGAGAGCATCCCTCCCTGGCTCTGGAGGGTCAGAAAGGAAGATGGGGAAGGGGAGAAGAATGAAAGAAGGAAGGGAGGGAGGGAGGGGAGGGGAAGGGAGGGATGGAGAGAGAGAAAAGAGCAAGTGAAAAGAAAGGGAGAGGAGAGAGAAGGGAAGAAAGGAAGAGAAAGAAACAAAGAGAGGAAGGAGGGAGGGAGGGAGAAAGAAAGGAAAGAAGGGGGTGAAGGGAGAGAGGACAGAGAGAGACGGGAACAGAAAGCAAAGGAAGGGACAGGACACAGCTTTCCCATCTTTGCCAAAGTCCTCCATGCAATCCTAAATGGTGCTCAGCAGAGGACCCGGGGTTTGCAGGAGGGTCTCAGACTAAAGGATTAACCTGCTCCAGAGTTTCTGCTCTCACTTGAGTCTGAACATCTGTCTCCGGCTCAAACTCATCCAAGCTGCCTTGAGCTCCATGATATCTGTTTATAACTCTGCAGACACTGCCCCTCCACACGGAATTCATTAAAGGGCAGCAGTTCTGCTGACCTGGGTGACAGCAGTGGCCTCTGATCATCCCCCATCTCTCCCCAGCCTCTCTGGGGCCACAGCAGGGCCTCAGGTAAATCAAACTGTCACATTTCCCTGGTTGTCTCCTCAAGATGGAGAATCCGAAACGAATCGCTGTGCTTGCAAAACAGCCTTCTCCAGGCTAAACGAAGACGGATAGCTGCAAGGGGATGGCAGGATTGCTTAGCGGGAGTCAGGGCTTAAACGAAGTTGTCCGTGTCCAAGGATGCATCTAGAAACCCATGGAGAGAAAGGCAATGCCACTTGGAGTCCCGGGAAGAATAAACCCTTGAAGTGAAAAGAAAGAAATGCCTCTTTCTGTTTGTTTCTCTAACCTTTCTTTTCAATTTGCCAAGTCCAAATTGTTTGGCTTTTGCAAACTTTGCATTCCTTCCTGGGCTTCCTGTGTGATAATGTCTAACTCTGGGGCACCGCAGAAGGAGCGATCCCACCACCCCTCCCTCCCCTTCCTCAGGCTCCTCCACTGAGGACTACTCCACAGGGAGCTGGGCTGCAGCGCCAAACTACTGCTAGGGAAGGTCTTCCTAGGGATTGACAGGGAGGAAGGAGGAAGCCCACTGGGTCAGGGGTCTTACTCCCAACTCCACCCTCCCAAACCCACTGGTGCAGTGAGACAGTTGACAAAACAGCAAATCATATAACACGTTCTGCAGTTTGTTCAAGGTGGTTAGTGCTTGGGCAAAAATAAATCAGGGAAGAGAGCCAGCAAGCTCCAGTGCAGGGATGAAGAGGTTGCAATTTCAAACACTCTTTTCACCTTTTGAGGAGAGTCTCCCTGAGAAGGGAACACTTGAGCAAAACCTTGAAGCAAATGAGTGAGCAAGTCACTTAGCTCTATGGAGGCAGAGCATCCCACACAGAAGAGACAGCAGTACGTGCAAAGGCCCTGAGGCAGCTCATGCCTGGCATGCTCCAGGGGCCCCTGGGAGCCAGTGTGGCTGCAGCAGAGTAAGTTAGGGGTAGGGGGCAAATGAAGACTGAGAAGTGATGGGGACACATCCTGTGGGCCACTGGCAGGAATTGATCTGCACGCACAGACATTTGGAGAGTTTTGAGCAACGAACTTCCTTTCTGAGCAATGTCCCTTAAAAGCTAAGAGTACCTCAATTCAACAAATATTTACAAAGCAAAATGGGTAAATGCCTCAGTGTTAGGTACAAAACATCTATTTTCAGGAGGCTTCTGATTGCAAGTGGAGGGTAGTGCTAGAGCTGGGTCTCAGGGTCCTCAGGGACAGATGTGCGCATTTGTTGTCAAATCTACACCCCCTGATGCCACATCGGTGGTGTGAAATCAGCCATGGTGGGAGTGTTTACATCGAGGGAGCTGCAGGCTGAGCCCTGCCTGTGGGCTGCCAAGACGTTTCCCAGCACAGCGACTGCTGGGTCAGAGACTGCTGCACTTGCGTGCTGGCCGGGGAAGTCGCAACGTGAAATGGGACAGAGACTGGCCACACTCCCTACCATGAGTGTTTCCTCCCCCTTCTTTGGTGTCTCAGTCACTGTAGCTGTGTAACAAATCACCCCAAGTCTCAGGAACCTCAAAAAATCACTTATTGTGATCACCTACCTTGTCTGTGGGTTACTACTTCAAATGTGGTACAGCTGGTATGGCTGAGATAGGAGGGGCTGGCCCGTGGGCCTCCCTCCGCTTCCTTGCAGCAGGCACCCTCAGAGGGTTGGATTTCTTACAAGGCAGGTAGGGGCTGAGTTTCCCAGTCACACCACGCTCCCTCAGTCAGAATGCAGGGGCCAGCCCATATCCAAGGTGAGGGGAACGGATGCCCTCGAATGGGAGTGTCAAAGGATCTGCCACCACTTTTCATCTGCTACATGTGCACACAAACAGATCCAACATGCTTTGCATTGAGGTGTGGCTGGGGCTGAGTCTTATTCCATAGGAATGATGTGGGCCTTGGGTCTCCATGCAGAGTTCAGATGGCTAGAAAGGCTTCTGAGGACCCAGAGGAGGGGGCGGCATGAGACAGAAGCAGCCTGGGTCCCTGAGACCACCCTTCAAACATACACACACACACACGGGGCCGTGATAAGCGCTGAACTGTATTGTACACAGCCCCTGAGATATCAGGGCTTATCTGGTTTTAACACATGTCCATGATTCTTTAACACTCCTCCCGTTGAACGTTGGACTCCACTTCCCCCTCCCCTGGAATATGGGTCAGTCTTAATGACTCACTTGGAGTAAATAATGCCTCAGAAGTGACACCGAGAGTTCCTGAAGGTTAGGAAAGCAACCCAGCTTCGACTTGGCTGTCTCCCAGGACTTGCATCCCTTGGAATCTACCCACCCTGCTGTGGGAAAGCCCAGGCCATGGACAGGGGATGTGCAAGTGTCCAGCCATCTCCCCTGCAGAGGCCTCGGTCCTCGGTGCCAGCACCAACCGCCTGACGTGGAGTGAGCCAGCCTCCCCCAGCACCACCCCAGCGGTCCTGCTGACGCTGAGTGGAGCAGAGATGACCTCTCCCCTCCTAACCCGCCCAAAGGACAGACTGGGGAATGAGCAAACGGAGTTTCTTTTTAATACACTAAGTGTGGGTGGTTTGTGACTCTGCGAATTACCTGTAAGTAATGAACTTGACCTGGCTTTCTGCCTCACTGCTTCACTTAGGAAGATTTCTCTCAAGTGAACAGAGGAAAATATGAGGGTAGTTTGGGGCATTGCAGTGACCAGAAGTCAATTGGTTTTGAATAGCATTAGGGCTTCTAACTAAAGACCCTAGAACACATAGGACAGTCTAGCAAAGCAGAGAGTTAACCCACTACAACTGCTCCAGGCTCCAAATCTGCATGGAGAGTCAGTTGGCTGAAGCCAGAACAGGCAACTTTTGAAAGTGCATCTCCTGGGCGTGGCAGTCACAGGGGCTGGGAGCTCTGCCTCCACTGTATCTGGCTGCGGGAGACACAGAACCCTTTGTCATCTGCCCCCTCTCTGCTCTCAGCACTTACTGTATCCCCATCCTCACTATAAACCACATCTGTGTTCTTTTTATCCCCAATAAAAGATCTTTGTTCTTCCCTCTGCCTGGTGGACTCTTCCCCCAGGAAGGGCAAACGAGGTAACACTCTGTGGTTTAGTCCTTACTCAGACCTCGCCCCCAACCCTCTTCTCCAAGGCTTCCCCTAGTCCCAGGGAGCTGCCCCTGTACTCACCATCACACCGCCTTGTTTGAGTCCCAGGGAGCACTAACCACGCTGTGATGTTGCCTGGTTTTACATCTACACCTGTGTATTGTCTGTGCAGCCCTCCCCCTGCGCCCCACAATAGATTCTAAGCTCCAGGGGAACAGGATGGGGAATGTGTCTCTTCCTGCTTGTTCTGCAGAGCCTGACAGATGACCAGAGATTGGCAGGTACTCACTGAAAGGATTCACCTGCACACACGTCTTCTGTCACCTGTGATGAACGGGTTCCCCCCGCCCAGCACTTTGTAAAGATATCAGGGGTACAGCATCTGCATCGTACAGGTGTAAACAGGACACACACTAGTGCCCCTGAAAATCCGCCGTCAGCCAGGTGCCAGCCCTGCTGCCCACCTGTTCTTTCTCTGAACTGGGGCGTTTTTTGTTATTCCTTTGTAACTTCTCTGAGAGAAATCTGCCTGCTGCTGGGAGCCTCTTTCCCTGGTTATTCCATTTTCTTCCCCATTCATTCAAAGCCCCCTGACTGGCAAGGGCTGGCCCTATGGGTGGTCTCCCCTCAGAAACCCCTCGTGCTAATTCAGAATTTGTCCAGCCTCACTCTCCCAGGCTTGGGCTCCACTGGGAATTGCCAGGCTGACAAAGGAGCCCTTCAGCCAGAGTACCTCTCTCTCTCTCTCTCTCTCTGTTTTCCCTCTCCACACGCACTTCAACAAAATATTTACTCTCTCCTTCCAGGAGCTTCCTTAGTCTGAAGTGACTAGGGAAAAAAAAAATTCTAAGGATTGTTCTACTGCTTCCAGGGAGAGTCAATATTTAGACAGCACAAAAACGAAGCAAAACAACCCAGCCATGGTGCACCCAGCGCTCTGGAGAAGGAGGAAGCCAGCCCTGGAGACAGACAGACAGGACCTGCTGGGCAGCTCGGGACCAACGGTCAAAGTCCTTGCCTACCATTCTGTCCTTATAAAAATCAAATGAAAATGTATGAGGGGAAAGGTCTGGTCCCAAAGAAAGACAATCGAAGGATGCTAAGAATAATAGACATTTGTGTTTTGCTCTTCTAGAATTTCTTTCCCCTCTTTTTCCCATAAAAGGCTTTGTTTTTGTTTGTGGATCCACCAGTTCCCACTCGCAGCCCAGGGTTTTGGTAGGAACCTCCTGGGCCTCCCTCCCCTGGCCACAGGGCTGGGTTTAAAGTAAGCATGTGACCGTGTGACCCCATCCCGGGGAGTGCCGGTATTCCTCCAGGAGCAGCAGAAAGAATGATGTTCCTGCTCAGTGCCCGTAGTTCAGAGGTTAGGGCACCAGCCACATATACTGAGGCAGGCAGTTTCGAATCTGACCCGGGCCTGCTAAACAACAATGACAACTGCAACCAAAAAAATAGCGAGGTCTTGTGGTGGGCACCTGTAGTCCCAGCTACTTGAGAGGCTGAGGCAAGAGAATCACCTAAGCCAAACAGCTGGAGGTTGCTGTGAGCTGTGATGCCACAGCACTCTACCAAGGATGACATAGTGTGACTCTGTCTCAAAAAAAAAAAAAAAAAAAAAAAGTGGAGGGTTGGGAAGGTGTGAGGAGCCAGGGTGTCCCCCTTGCCAACTCTTGGAGCCTCAGAACGATGCTAATACAGAAGACAGAGCTGAAGGATGGAAGGAAAGCAGGTCCTAAAAAGTGTCACTTAAGCCCTGAATTTAGCTAGGTTTGATTCAGCCATAGCCAGGCAGGGAATCCAGTTTTTGTAGGCCCTAAAGAAGTGGCAAGGAAGGACCCAGAGATTAAAGGAAAGTAAAGATACACTGGAAAAATGAACACAAGCATAAAACACTCCTGAGTCTATTAAAAATTTCCTAGCACTCTGGGAGGCCCTGGCAGATGGATCCCCTGAGCTTAGGAGTCCGAGACCAGACTGAGCAAGAAGGAGACCCTGTCTCTACCAAAACTAGAAAACTAACCAGGCATTGTGGTGCAGGTACCTGTAGTCCCAGCTACTCAGGAGGCTGAGGCAAGACGATGAATTGAGCCCAAGAATCTGAGGTTGCTGTGAGCTGTAATGCCACAGCACTCTACCCAGAGGAACAGAGTGAGACTCTGTCTCAAAAAAAAAACAACTGAATAATGACAGGATGTTTAATGTCTTTGTGCAGCAAGTGTTACTTGTTTAGGTGTGGTAACAGTATGATAGAGTATTTTAGAGGTCTTGTCTTCTAGAGATGAATATAAAATACTTATGGATAACATGACATGATGTCAGAGATGTGCTACAAACTAACACCCAGGAAAGTAGGTGGGAACAGAAATGTAGGATATGAACTGTGAAATAGTAATTGTGGAAGCTGCATTTAGAGTACCTGGGATTTTACTTGAAATATGAGTATATGTGAACATGTTCGATAACAAAGAGCTTAAACTTTAGTTAGTCATTTTTTTTTTTTTTTTAGAGACAGAGTCTCACTAGGTTACCCTCAGTGGAGTGCCATAGCGTCACAACTCACAGCAACCTCCAACTCTTGGGCTTAAGCGATTCTCTTCCCTCAGCCTCCTGAGTAGCTGGGAAAACAGGTGCCTGCCACAGCACCCAGCTATTTTTTGGTTGTAATTGTTTAGTTGGCTGGGGCAGGATTTGAACCCACCACCCTTGGTGTATGTGGCTGGCGCCGTAACCACTGTGCTATAGGCACCGAGCCCAATTAGTCATTATTTACATGTCTTCATCCCTAGCTGAGTGTCTGATAGGCCATGGGGCAGGTGCATTAGAATTTCGCTGTGAAGCGTGACTTTTCTGCTAGATCAAATCACTGCTCTTCTCAATTAATTTTGTTCGTTTTTGATTCCTTATTTTCTTGGGTACGTTCAAACAGTGAAGAAAATAATGCGGGCTCTACTAGCAGAAGATGAATTTTTCAAACAAATAAATGATGCTGGCATAATATCCAATGCCTCATGTAAAACATTAGTAATTATCCTAATGGTTTGAATCTGTTCTTCGAATTCATGAAATCAAAGCGAAGTTTGTGGACGTTTGTTCAGTTGAAGATGAAATATTTGACATTATGGTAAACGCTGTTATACGATATCAATAAAAAGTTTAACATTGAGGATAAAATAACTATTTGTTTTTGCATAATAATCTGAATACAAATTTTAGTGTAGTGCAAAATTATGGAAGAAAGCAAGGTGTATTAAATTAAGAAGACGGATCCAGCAATACTACTTCTGAGTTCCTATCCCCAGGAAATGAGATCTACAGGTCACAGAAGAAAGAACTGCACTCAGATGGTCACTGCTGCACAATTCACAGCAGACAAGATGTGGGGTTGACCTGACTGTCCCTCAAGGAATAAATGGGAGAAGAAAACCTGGTGTACACACACAGTGGAATATTACTCGGCTTTTAAAAACTTGGAAATGCTGTCATTCTTGAAAACATAGATGAACCTGGAGGGCATTATGTCAGAATGTTAAAATAAGCTAGCCACAGAAAGGCAAACACGAGGTGATCTCACCCATGTGGAATCTAAAAACACCGAATTCACAGAAACAGAGTAAAGTCAATGGTGGTTCCCAGAAGCTGGGGATGAGGCGGGCGCTGGGGAGATGTTGGCCAAAGCATATAAAATTTCAGCCAAACGGGAAAAATGAGTTCAAGAGATCGCTGGTACAACACGTGACTACAGTTAGTAACAATCGATTGCACTCTTGACAATTGCTAAGACAGAAGGTTTTAAGTCTCCTCACCACAAAAAAAAAATGATAAGCATGTGAGGTCATGGACCTGTTAATTAGCTCAATTTAGCTATTCTACTATGTATACGTATTTCAACACGTCATGTGGAACACAATAAACATATACAATTTTTATTTGTCAATTAAAATTAACTTTTTTAAAAGAAAAATCCTGAGGGAACAGATCTTACTAGATTTGACTTCTGTGCATACACAACTCATAACTGTGTCCAACTGAATTGAAATAGTCCAATAACACCCACACCTGTGACAGGCAGAAACAGTAAGCCCAATAAGTCTCCACCCAGTAATAATGCGCTCGAGTGATTCCCTTTCAGCTGTGGGTGGGGCTGACTCACATGTGTCTAACTAATAAAATCTAGAGAAAGTGATGGGGCATCACCTTTTTCTTCTTCTGAGATAGGGTCTTGCACTCAAACTCCTGGGTTCCTCCTGCCTCAGCCTCCCAAGTCACTGAGACTACAGGTACATGCCACCGTGTCCTGCTGATTTTTCTAGTTTTTGTAGAGATGGGGTCTTGCTGTTGCTCATACTAGTCTCAAACTCTCAGCCTCAAGTGATCCTCTCTCCTCAGCCTCCCAGAGTGCTGGGATCACAGGGCTGACCCTCCGTTCAGGGCTTCTTTCTCTATTTCTGTCATTCTTTCCCAGCCTCTCACTCTGGGGGAAAGCAAACTGCCCTGTTGTGAATACCCCTAGCAAGAAGCCATGTGGCAAGGAACCAGAGTCTTTAATCAGCCAGGGAAGATCTCAGTCTTTCCAAAATCTTGGTGAATGGGTTTCACCATGTGGGCCCTGAGACCATGAACGGCAGTCCCAGCCAACACCCTGATTGCCACCTTACCAGAGACTTAAGTCAGAGCACTCAGCTAAAATCTGCCTGGATTACTGATTCACAGAAGCTGCAATATTATAAATGCATGTCGTTTGAAGTTGCCAAATTTGGGGGTGATTTGTTACGCAACAATAGCTAACAAATACAAAGCTCTTGCCGTACAAGTTTAGATGAATTTTTATGTGTCTCAATGAAATTGAAGTGGATACAAAAAATTCATCAAAGCAGCGAGCACTTCCTATTTGGTGCCATTATTCAATCAGATTTCAGAGACGTTTGAGCCTTTTGAAAAGCTACTTTGTAAATCCACCTGAGTGTCCTTAGGTGGCATTGAACTATTTTGTAAAAGCTTGAGATTATGATTGCATTCCATTTGCAATCAGACGGAAATCTTTAATCAGAATATTCAAACGATGAAGCATCACAAACCTTAGCTTTTTGAAGCTTTTAGAAAATTGCAATCCTTGAAGAAAAGAAAACGCTGTAAAGTATAAAGGCATTGAAGTCTATCCCCACAGAAGCACAGGAGGAATGGAACGAATTAAATCAATTGCACAGAGTATAAAATGGCAGGCAAGATTTAATTCGGAAATCATGGGATCGTGCTTCGAAATATCCTGACCCAAAGGAAGAATCTTTTGATAGAGTGTCCCATATTTGATTAGATAAATGTATATTCTATGTCAGCATGAAGCGAAATTGAGAGAGCTTATCATTTTGCAGGACCTAAGTTCGGGGAAATATATCAGGAAACCTTAAAGAAAGGTAATTTGTGTGATAGATTCTATGTTGTAAAAACATTTGTCGAAGAAAGTCCCTCTGAATAGAGGAGGCAAAAAGGACTGTGCCTGTGAAAATAGGGGGACTGAATATTTAACTAGTAATTTAAATATTTAAAAGTTAATAAAAGAGATTACTTTTGACGTAGCAGCTTTAGTTCTGAGCTTGTATCAGACATAGTATATTGTAAAAATGTACTGTATGCTTCAGAAAAATAAAAATGGTGAAGTATTAGAGGCATACATGACTAAACCTGATACAATGATATGAATCTGTACCAAGATAATTAGTTACCTGTGTTATTTTAAAATTCATACAAAATATTTACATAAATGTAATCACAAAACTATTTTGATTAATATAAAGCATTAAATATTTCTCCTATAATGTACATAGACATGATTTTTTTTAAGTTTTTAAAACTTTTTTAGTTTGTTTGTTCACTTGTTTTTTAGACATGAGATCTATTTTGTCATGCAGGCTGGAGTACATTGGTGCGATCATAGCTCCCAGCATGATCGCTGGAGTGCACTGGTGTGATCATAGCTCCCAATAACCTTGAGCTACTGGGCTTAAGGGATTCTCCCACCTCAGCCTCCTGAGTCACTGGAACCACAGGCCAAACATTACGTTCTTTAAAATAGTTTCTTTAATAGATCTTGTAGGCCCACCAATGTAATAAAACAATCTTGTCACACCATAAAAATATTTTCAAAGTATAGATAGTTACTATCTACTTAGTTCTTCATTTCATTTTTTGAATGATGCATAGGAATTGGATATATTTGTGGAGTAAAACGTGATGTTTTGATATGTTTTGTAAACTGTCATTCACCAAGATGTCTTGCTTTGGATGGAGACTTATACAGTCATCCTATTCTTGCGGAGAGGAATGGAAACGTGCCCCCAGCAGCAGGGAGAGAGCAAGTATCTGTGTCAGTGCCGGAGCACCCAGACTCCTGTAATGGGTTCCCTATGGCCCCTTCCATCTCTGGGCATTTGCTGGTGGTGTTGCTCTGTCAACATGGCACCATGTCTCTCTTTTCCCATCACACATCCACTAATTGAAATATTGTCATCCTGTAGGGCTTAGCCAGGCCTTGAACCCCTGAGGATTCTCAGGTAACCAAAGGCAGCATAGGGCCAGGGCACCTTGGCAGTCTCACAGGAGAGAACAATGGAAATACTCCCTCTTCTTCAATTTCCTCAGTGCTTCCATCTCCCCGACACCACCCTGGAACCTTGGAGTCTTGTAAAACAACAGGGTGAGTCTTGTAAAACCTCAGACAGCCAATGGCCCCAGCTCCGTCTAGGAGACATTCCAAACAAACCCCTCTGGCCCCAGTCCCAGCTCTCCTGCCTCACCTCCGTCCTCACCGTCCAGCTCACTGTGACAGTCACGGGGCAGCCTGGGTTCCCCTTACTGACCCTGCAGGCCGTAGGACAATGGACAATGCTGTGGTTAGTGCCTGTGAATCTCACCCTCCATCCCTTCTCACCCTGGCTGCGGCTTCCCTGGGGAGGGTGCCAGCAGCCACCAAAGCTCCCCAGAATAGGGAGTGGGGCCCTGCTGACACCTTGATTCTGGACCTCTGGCCTCCAGAACTGTGTGTGAATAAATTCCTAGGTGTAAAACACCAGTCTGGTGGCCCTTCATTACATCAGCCACCAGAAGCTAACACTGCAATCAATAACCATGGTGGCACAAACCAGTCTCACTAGGGGACGCTGTTTACCAGCTGGGCTCTGGAGCCCCCTTCTTGGGCCACCTCATTTCAAGGTCACCCTCCCATGGCCCAGGCATATGCCTTAAGGCCCAAGAATCCCAGGCCTTACACAACCTCACTGTTCCTCAGCTGTCCCTCGGCTTTGTCACCATTTCCACAGGACCCATCCTTGGTCCAAAGGCCACCACAAAACCAGTGACAAAGGAGCCCCATCTGACATCTGGTTACCAAGGTGTAATTGAGTGATGGCACACCTGGGGTCAAGGCTTCTGTGATGAAGTTCCCGTGTTGGCCAAGGGCTTGGCATTTTATTAAAAACATCACATTTGATTCTGACAATAACTCTGTAAGATGGATGGGTCCTTCAGTTTTTGGAGATATTGCTTCAAAAGTAGGAAAAAGCAGTGTGGGTACGATGATGTGCTAAGCTGGTAGACTAGTCTGTAGAATTCAGAGAGCTCAGCCGCTGAGGTTGTTGGACCAGGATAAAGCATTGAGACCCAGAAGTAGTTAAAATGGGTAACAGACATCTGTTAATTTGTTTAAACTTCTTTCCTTTTTCTATGGAAACACCGTTCCAGAAGTTCCTTGGGGAGCCACATTTCCTCCAGTCTTTTTTTGTCTTTTTTAAGAGCCATGGTCTCATTCAATTGCCCAGGCTGAAGTTCAGTGGCATGATCACAGCTCACTGCAGTCTTAAACTCCTGGGCTCAAGCAATCCTCCCACCTCAGCGTCCCAAGATGCTGGGACTGCAGGTGCATGAGTGCCCACACCTGACCTCCCCCAGTTTTTATTCATGTGGCTTGGGAGACCTGACTCTGAGGCCCTCTCCAGGGATGGCACGAGACCCAGTCCTGACTGAAGGAACATTATACCTTGCTGGCTGTGGTGACAACCATGCATGTGTAATCCTGCCAATTAGAGCCAATGAGATCAATTCTAAGATTTAAGTTGGAGCTTTTAGGAAGGAGAGAGCTAATTTTCATAGGATTCAAAGCTGGTAGAATGAAATCATGGAGCTCCTAGGAGATCAGGAACTCTTGCACCCTCGAGAGGAAAACCTGCGAGTGAAGCTGACACAGATAAAACATATTAAAAGAGGGGAAGAGATTGAGTCCTGATAATGTGATGTGAGCTGCTGGATCCAACCATACCTGAAATCCATAGGTGGCTTTCATTTATGTAAACTAGTTATTCTGTTACTGTGCTAAACCCAGAGCAGGTAGACTTCTGCTGCTTTCGGCCTTATGGCTGGAAATTTATTTCTTCAGCATGGATTAACCTCTAGGTTGTAGTCAGTAGGAGTTGGGTTCCCTTTTTACCACAGGGAAGAAAAGGCCATGTGATGTCTCTGTCTCTTGGATGAACTTCTCTCCATGGATAAAAGCCATCAGGGCTAATGAGTATGGAAAGTAATGGTTTTACTTAATTGGAATGATATAAATTGCTATAATGTAAATTGTCTGCATAAGACAGAGAAATTCATTGAGGTGTTATGTTCTAACCTGTGACCCACCATTATGAAGGTCCTAAAACAGTGAAGTGAATGGCCTATTTGCTCCTACTGCTGGGGTTTTTTTTAAGCAAAGCAATTTTGTTTCTCTTTGAATGGCCATAATGTATCTGCTGCTTACTCAGCATCCTCTGCTCAGACCTGACCCCATCCAGGCAGGTGGTACAGATGCATTGACCAGCATTCTGAGAGCCTGGAACTGTGACAACCAAGAAGAGATGTCTTTCTGGGCGAGGTGTCCAGTTTATGCCCCAAAGACTGGAATTCAATTTTCTGATGTCTTCAGAAGTCTGGATTTTTTAATGTAAAATGTCCCAATTGTCCACAGCTATGTGTCATGGTTTGAATAATGTTCCCCCCAAAAGTCATGACCAACCAGATCCTCAGAATGTCTGTTCTTATTTGGAAACAGAATCTTTGCAAGTGTGATTATGTTCAAATGGAGATAAGATCATTCTAGATTAGGGTAATCCCTAAATCCGTGACAGGTGTCCTCATCAGAGAAAGAAGAGAACGCAGAGATCCTGAGGAGGATGCCGTGTGAAAACAGAGGCCGAGCCTGGAGCAGTGTGGCCATAGGCCAAGCAACACAGGAGCTGGAAGAGGTGGGAAGGGAAGGACCGTCTCCTGGAGCCTCTGGAGGGAATGCTGCCCTGTAGACACCTTGATCTCAGACCTCTGGCCTCCAGAGCAGGGAAGGGATAAATTCCCCCTGTGGAACGCCACAAAGGCTGTGGGAAACCCTGGGAAACTGATACATTGGGTCAATTGAAAAAAACACTCTCCCAGCTGAGGAAAGTGCCCTGGAGCCAGGCAATTTCACCAGTCTCACCTTGCATGGGCTTGTGACCTGGACCCGCTGCGACCTGGGGTAGCACTCAGGATGCCAGTCTCCTCAAGCCCAGCATGTAGACATGGATACACCGGCTTCCTTGGGAAGCATCTTAGCAGATGGAAGAGGGTAAGATGTCTGGATGCAATGCTACAGAAAATGCCCCCCATTTGTGGGTCCCAGATACTCCTCATCTTGGGGAAAGTTCAAGCATATTACCCCAGCTCACTGAGAGGATTTCCTGGGAAATCCAAGTAAACCCCCCAGGCTATTTGGTCACTGGATATGCCATGTGCCCTAGTTCAAAACCCTCTGGCTTCCTCACCTGGGGATGTCTGGGGTCCTGCTCAACCTTGGCCACCTGGGAACAGCCAGTTACTGCCTAAGGAGGAATGCTTGGCAACCTGGGCAAATTCACCCTGTCATGGCCAGGCTGACAGTTCTGACATGCATGTCCTACGGCTCCAGTAAAGGGCCCACGGAGTCCTATCCTAAGCGCCTGTGGTGCCCACCAGCTCAGTGACTTCCCTGTTTCTACTCTCTCTTCCCCTACTGCCCTCCTGAGCTCACATCTGGCCTGTCTTCCAGAAGGACCAGGCTCAGGGGCACAGCTTTTCTCCCAGAGCCAGCCTTGACTCCGAAGCAAGGATCCTGAGTGTGTCCAAGAAACAAATCTGAAAATCTCTGTTATACTGCAGCCTGTCTGGGTGATCAAGTGTGAGCAAAGCTAAAGACACGGGACACTTCTGTTTCAGTTCTAATAAATATGAAATCGCTCAATCATCATATTGACTATGAACCTAAGAGGTTTGGGGAAAGTCATCTTGAGTGACCAGGTGCCATACGAATGTTTTTGTGCAATCTTAACAGTATTTCCCTTCTCTACACAATTATTCTACCAAAACACACACACACACACACACACACACCCCCCAAAAAACTCCTTAGCAGTTTTTGAAAATAGCCTGTAGTTCGATATTTCAGCCACTAGAGAGCAGGCTGAATGGGCAACAGTGGACAAGGAATGGGTTTGTGGAGGAGGCTTGAGCAAAGGTGGGGCTGTCCTTAAAAAGATGGGCACTCTGAAGCTCCGGTCTGCCTCTGCCACCCTCCAAGGCCCACCCCTGCCCACCTCTGGCTCCCTCCTGTCTTTCTGGTTTTTGCACATAACAAGCTTTCTCCCAGTGCTGGGAATTTGCCTGGGTTCTCCCTGCCCACAACTCTGTCCTTTGAGATTCTCCAGCTGCCTCCTGGTTCCCTGGTGTCTGCTCAGGCCCCACCTTCTTGGATAGACTTTGCTGGATGAGTCAGCCTGAGGCCGACACCTTCCTCTACATCTGCATCACGTCAGTGTACCACCTTCCATTGTTTTTCTTTACAAACTTTTCACTATCTGAGCCATTACTGTTTGCCCACGTGTTTGTGTCATTAAAACATGAACTCCAAGGGAGCTGAGACTCAGCTCCCTTCCCAGCAGCACCAACCATGTCTAAAAGGGAGCTAGTGGCCAGGCATGGTGGCTAAGGCTGTAATCCCAGCACTCTGGGATGCTGAGGCAAGAAGATCACTTGAGCTCAGGAGTTCAAGACCAGCTTGAGCAAGAGAGAGACCCTGTCCCTGCTAAAAGTAGAAAAACTAGCCAGGAGCCATGGTGGACAAATGTAGTCCCAAGAGCCCAGGAGTTTAAGGCTGCTGTGAGCTAGGATGATGCCATGGCACTCTATCCAGTGAGATTCTGTCTCAAAAAATAAATAAATAAATAACAGGGAGCTGGTACATGATGTCCATGGGTGGTCATTTGCTCAGGGAATGAATATGACCAAATCAGTGAGTGACCTCTGCTGACTGTCCTTTGTTTCCTGTTAGGTATCATGACTCACAGTGAATGGCAATATGAACTTAGTGGGAAAACTGCTGACATTGGGGTTTGGTTTATGTCTTGGAAATATCTGAGCCCTAAAGAGCAGTAAGCAAGAAGTCCTCTGGGTCTACCGGGCTTTGCATGGGTTTAAGATGTAGAATGCTGAGCATAAATCCACTCAGAAGCTTCTCTGATCATCCCTGACCTGGGTCTACCCTCCTCTTCCCGAAGACACAGACGACCTCTGCAGAAATGAAGCTGCAAATTCCGGCTTTCTGAAGTGGCTTCAGCTAAGTCACCCCCTGACTATTAGTCAGGGTAATCAGAGATGCTGCTGGACTCAGGGGGCGTGCCAGGGCTGCTCTGCTGTGAGAGTAGGCAAGTCCGCAGACCAAGCAACCCCATGACCATGACTGTACAGTGGGCAGCAGACAGATCCTGCCTCTATTGGAAAGTGTGCTATGTTGTTTATAGGACAATTTTTTTGCATTAATTTTGACTTTTTAAAAATACTGCACTAAAATATTATTTATCTTGGTTACTAAGGTTTTAGACACCCCCTTCAGGTTTGTGCCAGATCTTGGTCCTCTGTTCTGTCACCAAAGAGTCCCTGGTGTCCCCAGATGAAACATGCTTGGGAAAGAATGCTGAACTTTGTAAAATAATCGCTGGCTTCCATAGCTTCAGACACACTACCAAGTGTGTGAGTGTGGCCTGTCAGTCTTACCACCTTCAAATACACACCCTCTACTACCAGTTTCCTGGTGCTGCTTGACCGATTGTCAAAAACTTGGTGACCTAAACCAGCACAAATTAGTTATGTTACAAGTCTGGGAGTCAGAAGTCTGAAATGGGACCCCCTGGAGACACAACGGACTGTGTGCTTGTCCCTCCCAGCAAGATTCAGAGGTTGCAGCCTGGTCCCCAGGGCCATGGTGTTGGGAGGTGGTGAGTCAGGAGGCTGGCACCCTCATGAATGGGACTGGCACCCTTATAAGGACAGGGGAAATGATTTCTCCTGCCACCATGTGAGGATACAGCCCAAAACAGGTGTGTACAAACCAGGAAGAGAGCCCTGGCCAGGAATCACATGGGCCAGTACTTGACCTTGGATTTCCCAGACTTCAGAACTGTGGAGAATAAATTTCTGTTGTCTGAGTTACCCCACCTTTGACATTTCTGTTAGAGCAGCCCAGATACACTCAAAACACTTGGCTGAACTCAGGGTGTCAGCAGGGCTGCCCTCCTTCTGGAGGCTCCAGGGAGAGCCCATTTCCTCCGCTTGTGACCTCTTCCTGCAAAGCACATCACCCCGCCCATTCTTCCACCCTCACCTCCTCCTCTACCCCTAAGGATCCTGTGATCACTGCGTCCACCTGGGCAACACAGGGATTAACAGTCACATCTCAGGCAAAGTCACACATGATGAGCCCTCTGGCTGTCAGTGTCAGCATTAGAGATCACTTCCTAGCAGCCCAGTGCCTCTTTCAGATGTCCCTGATGGGTGCTAGATCACAGTGAGGAGGGGGAAAGCAGCTTCACAGATGAGCCTCTGGCTGGCCGGATGGGGCTCAGGCGGGAGTGATGTGGGCACTGATGTGACCTTAATACCCCTTAGTGAGTGGAGCACACATCTGACTTCCCACGGGTGGGAGGAGCCTGCCGTAGTTTACTCCACTTTCAGGAACATACATTTGTGTTCGGGATGTAGAAAAATTAAAATCCTAGACCAAAAATGAAAAGGAGATGAGGTGGCAGCTCATGCTGGTTTCCTGGCTGATGTGCTGTGCTCGGGCAGTTTGGATAACGCATTTCGGGGGGACTTTGCCTTCTTCCTAATTCAGTTTTCTAAGACTGGTATTTTTATTCATGCCCCTATTTGTACTCACGAAGTGAATTTATGTAGTAAATGTAAAAATCATGTCTGGATCTGTCAAACTTTAATTCTGTTGACTCTTAGCACTGCTGGTCTGAGAGGGAGGAGTCTCTGCATGTGCACCAGCTCCACGTGGAAGGTGTGTTGACTGACGATGAACTTCTGTGACAACATACCAGGGCCTCATGCATCTCGACACTGACATTTCTTTATCAGATGCCCAGGCCTCCAGCCCTGGCAGCAAGAGGGCCCATGATGGTATTCTCACTGCACACAGACGCTGGAATTGCATGGGGGCAGCTTGTCATTTTCCATCCATTACAAACCTCCCCCCAAAACAGTGACAACCTCTCTTACCCCCACATGTTCCTCCTTTCTGTGATTCCCTGGAGAGTTTCTCCTCTCACCTCCAGCTGTTTGCCACCTCTGGGCAAGGGCAGGAGCCTGTGACAGTATGGCCACGCCCCCACCATGCTTTTTTTTTTTTGCAGTTTTTGGCTGGGGCTGGGTTTGAACCCACCACCTCTGGCATATGGGGCCAGTGCCCTACTCCTTTGAGCCACAGGCACCACCACCCCCCATGCTTCCTTCCCTTGGCTTTCAGACACCCTCTTGGCCTGGGAAGGAGCCCCACTCTGTCACCTCTGTCACATTCTGGGCCTCACCCAGCTCAGGGTTTAAGTATCACCTGCTTGCACAGATTTCCCAAACACATCCCTCCAGCCCAGCCCTCTCATCAGTCGTGACACTCACCTACCTTTCTGAATGTGTTTGGAGAAGTCATTTTTTGGTTTGGACTCTGTAGAAATTAATGATTAATGACTAGAGAGTTCCAGAAAAAGAATGTTAGAAATAGTTTTAAACACAAGCAAGGCCCGGCACAGTGGTCCAAGGCTATAATCTCAGTACTTTGAGAGGCTGAGGTAGGAGGACTGCTTAAGGCCAGGGGTTCCTGACCTGCCTGGGCAACATAGTGAGGCCCCTCTTTCCTTCGCTATAAAAAGTTTAAAAATTATTAGCTAGGCACCTGTAGTCCCAGCTATTAAGGAAATTTTAAGTGGGAGGCTCACTTGAGCTTAGGATTGCACCACCGCACTCCATCCAACCTGGGCAACAGAGCAGCGCCCTATCTCTAATATGAACCAAAACAAAACAAAAACCAACTAGCCATAGGGAAACTTTAGGGACCCATATGGAGAATTATGCAATAAACCTGTCCAACTTCAAGTCCCACCAACAGCATCCTAAAGGTCAGGGGACTATAGGTGCAGCCTGCCTCTTCCCAGACTTCATGTCTGACCGGTTTAACTGGTCCTGATGCCACTAGAAACAGTGTGGCCCAGTGAACAGCTGCCTGCTTGCCTGCGGCACACACACCCTGTGTCACAAGATGTTGGTCTAGAGCAGTGGTTCTCAACCTTCCTAATGCCACAACCCTTTAATATAGTTCCTGTGGGTTGCGACCCACAGGTTGAGAACCACTGGCCTGGGGGGATTGGGTAAAACAGAGAAGGAATCAGGACCCTGGGCATGGCTGGCTTCGTCTCCAGCAGCCCCATCAGAACCTGAGCAAGGGCAGGCACCGTGGAAGTGAACAAGTGCTGACGTCCCACACTCCCATCCGGCTTCTTCCTCCCTTCATTTAATATGCTCTAATTCAACAAATCATGATTTAGGTACTAATAGGTATTATTTCCTTTCAAAGGTCCTATTTCCAAAAGAACAAGGTGTTAACATGAACATTTTACAATATTTACTCCAGTGACTTCATTCCACTTGAAAATCCCCATGAAATATTTGGCCGGTTTTAATAATAGTGAATCACTTTGTGGTACACAGCAATCTCCAGTTATGACAGTGCTGGGCTCTTCCTTAATATACTTTGATTTTGAAGTGATGGCATAATCTTGCACCAAGTGGGACAATTTGGTATAATATTGAAGATCACCCATTTTTTATTACCTAGAATTTAGGAGTGATTGGGGCTTTGGATGGGCCCAGTGTAATCTGAAATGACTAGCTGTTTTGAAACTGAGATGATAAGGCACCACGCCCTCGCGGGTCCAGAAGAAGCCACCTCAGCCTCTGGATGTGGCTCCAGAGGACCCTCGGACTCAGAGCCTTTCAGCAAGTTCAAAGCAAGACTGTGGCCTCAGGGTGATCACTGAGCATGAGCTTGACAGGCCCCGGTAAAACTGAGAGTAAGAACTTCCTCTTCACATCCACCCATGACACAGTGGAGAAGTAGAAAGCTCTGTCCTACCTGCCCGGAGAATAGAAAGTGTCTCCACCTGGAGTGTGCCAACACTTGCTTTGAGCTGATAAAACTGACACTCACCGAAGCCTTCAGGGCACACATACTATTTATTCAATTACTGTTTAGTGCCAGAGGGTGGACAGAACCATCCACTACGGAGATTCAGTTGGAAATTTTAAGTTATCTGGAGAAAAAAGTTCTGGCTCTTTACTGTCATCCAGCACTTCTGACACCAGATGTGAAGGCCATTTCCCCACACTCCAGGCAACTTTCCAATAGATACCAATGGCCATCCTATAACACAGATCTGCCTTCATCCACCTGGAGAGCGTCAGACCCCACAGGCTGGGGACCCAGTCCTGCTGACCACCCACTGCAGACGTCAGTCACAATAGGCAGCCAGCAAGACTGTAAGTCGAAGTTCCTGTGCCCCTCCTTGGGTTCAGTTAATTTGCTAGAATAGCTCACAGAGGCTTGGCGCCTGTGGCTCAATCGGCTAAGGTGCCAGCCACATACACCTAAGGTGGCGGGTTCAAATCCCCAGCCCGGGCCCGCCAAACAACGATGGCTGCAACCAAAAAATGGCCGGGCGTTGTGGCGAGCGCCTGTGGTCCCAGCTACTTGGGAGGCGGAGGCAGGAGACTCGCTTGAGCCCAGAAGTTGGAGGTTGCTATGAGCTGTGATGCCATAGCACTCTACCAGGGGGATAGCTTGAGGCTCCGTCTCAAAAAAAAAAAAAAAG
>CAUYQV010140840.1:0-33501 GCA_963574575.1 Galagoides demidoff
AGGCGCCTGCCACAACGCCCGGCCATTTTTTGGTTGCAGCCATCATTGTTGTTTGGCGGGCCCGGGCTGGGGATTCGAACCCGCCACCTTAGGTGTACGTGGCTGGCGCCTTAGCCGATTGAGCCACAGGCGCCGAGCCAATACAATCATTTATTGATGGACTAACTGAATTCAGAGGATATATTAAATAATCAGGTTTTAAAAAATTGAAAAATAATCAAATGTACTGTAATTAATGAGTTTGTCTTTGCTCTAGAATATTAGATGGACAAGTTTCTTTTTCATAGCTATGATTATGAATTATCCAACCACAAAATATGTAAGTTCTTGATAATCTAGGTACAAACATTCTCAGAAGAAAGGACAGTGGATTTCTGATTTCTTAGACTACTGAGTTCTTACTAGTATCTAAGTTATAAATTGCAGACTTAGGCTCTGCGCCTGTAGCTCAGTGATTAGGGTGCTGACCACATACACTGGGGCTGGCAGGTTCAAACCCGGCCCTGGTCTGCTAGACAACAGTGACAAGTACAACAACAAAACAGCTGGGTGTTGTGGCGGGCACCTGTAGTCCCAGCTACTTGGGAAGCTAAGGCAAGAGAATTGCTTAAGCCCAAGAGTTTGAGATTGTTGTGAGCTGTGATGCCATAGCACTCTACCAAGGGTGACATAGTAAGACTCTGTCTCAAATAAATACTACATAAAGTACAGGTCGAGTATAAGTCAGGACTATTAAACCTGCAAAATACAAAAGCAATTTAGGTTTCATCTTCCTTGTACACAAAAGTGAGTTCTAAAAGAAGTAAAGAAAATGGAGTAAAAATTAAAATCATTAGCTGTAAGAATATATGTTTAACATTTCTGGGTAGGGAAATGGCCTTTCTAAAAGAGAGAATTAGAAGGAATTATAAAAAAAAATACAGATTTAATTACATTAACATAAACAAGAAAATCCAAAAGCTCACCTACACCAAATAGAAATAACTGCAAATGGAAGTGTAAAGCAGGAAGCCAGGCCCAGCCAGCGCCAGGGGCTGAGGATCAGTCTTCTGACCATGTCAAGAGCCTTTGCAAATCAGTGGAAAATGAGCAAAACGTAATTCATAGGAGAAAAACAAACTGCCAAAACATCTGTGTTTCTAGTATCCTAGTAATGTAAGTATAATGAGATGCTGTGTTTGGGAAAATAGGTAATTTCCAGTTCTACTAAGGCTGCAAGGCAGATGGGAAATTTTATACGCTGTTGCGGGGTAAAAATTGTCATGAACTTTCTGGAAAGGCATTTATAATACGTATTCAGTTCATCAAAGCCCCCTGAAACTGTTCATACTTTGACTGCCTTTTAGAGAATCGTGTTAAGGAAACAGATTCAAACAAAGATTTCTGTATCAAGCTTCTTGTTAGTTGGGTTTCCGGTAATAGTCAAGTGAAAATCTGTTAAGTGTCTGATACTAGAAAACAGTTAAATAGTTTGTGGTGCATGTATCCATAATGTAGAATATAGTTAGCCATTCATTTTTTTTTGAAAAAATTCTAATGGAGAAACATTTAAGATTTAATGTTTATGGTTTTTGTTTTGCAGTTTTTGGCTGGGGCTGGGTTTGAACCCTGCTACCGCTGGCATATGGGGCCAGCCGCCCTAATGTTTATGTTTTAAAGCAGGGTACAGAACTCTACATTGACATAATCTTAAATCTGTGAATGAATTTACTAAATCAGGCGTTCTCAAACTACGGCCCGTGGGCCACATGTGGCCCGCCTAGGACATTTATCTGGCCCAACGGCTGTTTTTGCCGCTGCTGCCTGTCCTGCTTAGCAGCTGACTCGTCCTGGGCCCCACAGTCCAGCCATCCAATGGTCTGGAGGACAGCAAATTGGCCCCCTGTTTAAAAAGTTTGAGGACCCCAGGGCGGCGCCTGTGGCTCAAAGGAGTAGGGCACTGGCCCCATATGCTGGAGGTGGTGGGTTCAGACCCAGCCCCGGCCAAAAACTGCAAAAAAAAATTTGAGGAGCCTTGTAAACTTACCTATCTACAGAACAAAGTACTAGTAAAAATTACCCAAAAAAGGCTGGGCCCAGTGGCTCACACCTGTAATCTTAGCACTTTGGGAAATGAGGCAGGAGGATCACTTGAGGCCAGGAGTTTGAGACTAGCCTGGGCAACATGGTGAGACCCCCATCTCTACAAAAAGTTGAAAAATCAGCCAGACGTTGTAGTGCACGCCCATAGTCCCAGCAACTCACGAGGCTGAGGTAGGAGGATCACTTCAGCCTGGGGAGAGTTTGAGGTTGTGGTGAGCTATGATGACACCACTGCACTTTGGGCCTGGGCAACACAATGAGAAAGAAAGTAACAAAAATGTTCACAACAGACATGTCTGGGAGGTAGGAGTATGGCTGAAGCTTCTTTTCTTCATACTTAAGTATAATTTCATAATTTATAATGAATGTTGTTTGTTAGAAATTAGAAAATATGCTTTTAAAATAATACATTTTTTGACATTTCTTAAACCCAAGGAAGCAAGTTGACTAGAGGAAATAAAGTATGTTCAATTTTATTTAGGAAGAAGAGCTGAGAAAAGCCATTTTAGTGGTGTTTGCAAATAAGCAGGATATGCAGCAGGCCATGACTCCCTCAGAGATGGCCAATTCACTCGGGCTCCCTGCTTTGAAGGACCGAAAATGGCAGATCTTCAAAACATCCGCAACCAAAGGGACTGGCCTTGATGAGGCGATGGAATGGCAAGTACCGTGTTTTCAGAACTCATATGCACATGCGTGTGTGTTCACAACTGTGCACACCCACCTGTCATTTTCCTTTAGTCTTAAGGATGCAATTCAGATTGACTTAAGCTTACTGCATAAGTTGCTCTAGCTTTTTCTACTACCAGTCTTCATGTGGGGCCTGGGTCCCCACAGCCTTTGCTGGGATCTGCACTGAGCACAGTTGACATGAGAAAAAACTCAGACTCCGTTATCTCAGGTGAAGTAACCTGTGGGAGCCTGTGAGGGGCATCCACTAAGCCAGCAGCATCTCAAGTGCAGCCAGCAAGTGCAGCACTGGCCATTCTCCCACTGGTCTCTTTATTCAACCAAAAATCATAAATCAATTTGAGAGCATAATGCATAAACTTAATTTGAGTTATTCAAAGCAAGGTATCTGAAGGAATCATTAACAGTCAGAAAAGAGAAACAAAGGAAAGGAAAATCCTGCAGGCACACCGGGTGATTACAACTTCACAAATTGGGGGTAAACTTGCCTAGTCACTTCAGTGATTTCTACCTATCCCTGGGCAGAACTCAGGTAGTAGTAATCTTTGATTGCTATACATTCTGTTCTCAGCCACCAGATAACAATAGGGCTGTCTGCAGTACCCAGGATCCTGGACTGTGGTCAACAGCACCCTCAGAATCCTAGCCCTGAACCCTCTGGGTGCTGGACATCTTGTGTAGACCACCAAGCTATTGCTGGCCTTGAGGGATTTGAGGAATTTGGACTCTGTTCAACAAGCTCTCCAGAAATGCCTGGCCCAAACTACACTACAAAGCTGACTCCCACATCTTCATGTACATGCCTTTATTTCAGCCGCACAGACCTGATTACAGTTACTTTGATAGGCAGCTCTTTGCCATTTTTCAGCCTTTTCCCTGGCTCACCTCACCATCTCAATTCCTTACTCTTCAGAAGTTAGGTTGAGGCTCTTTTCTCGAGAGCGTTCCCTGATTTCTTTCCATTCCTGCCGCCTTTGTACATACATAAAGTTAGCTGCCTTGTCACAGATCGGGGCACAGTACTTGTCGCACTGTTTTATAATTGATTTATGCATCTGCTCATTAGATAACCACCTCCTTGAGGACTGAGACTAGTGTTCACCTGAGTCACATGCGTGTAGCCCAGCAGTCATCACAGTCTACTCAAAGCATATGCAAGTTTCAAAGCTTAAAAGACTCTCACGGAAATTAAGTCCGGAACCTCATCTTTTCTATCTTTCTTTTTTTTTTTTTCTTTGAGACAGAGTCTTACCTTATGCCCTCAGTAGAGTGCTGTGACGTCACACCTCACAGCAACCTCAAACCCTTGGATTTAAGCGATTCTTTTGCCTTAGCCTCCCAAGTAGCTGGGACTACAGGTGCCCACCAGAGCGCCTGGCTATTTTTTGTTATTGCAGTTGTCACTGTTGTTTAGCAGGCCTGGGCCGGTTCAAACCCGCTGCCTCCGGTGTATGTGACTAGCACCCTAACCACTGAGCTACGGGCACAGAGCCCAGAACCTCATCTTTCTATGTTAGCCTTCATTATTTGAAATGCTTTGGAATCCACCTCCAGTATATAATTTATATTATAAGTGATCATGCTTTATACTTAAAAGTTAATTTTACAGACTGTTCATTTTTTTACAGGTTGGTTGAAACATTAAAAAGCAGACAGTAATTCAGTCCCTTCGGCTCCTCTGAAATAAGGACACATCACCCACTGCTTTGGAAACAGTCAAGTGTTCTTTACACTACTAAATGTTAAAATGATAAGATTGTTGGCATCTACTGAACTGACTGCAGCTGCGGCCATGTTGGTAATCAATATGAAAAATACGTATTTGGTTGGAGGGGTAATTCAGTTAAATCACCTAAACGTGCTGTGTAACGTAAAATACTCCTTCCTTGCTTTCTTGTGGTAAGGTATATATTCTATTTGTATGGAATTCTTATTCAAATATAGTCCTATTAAAGAATGTACTCCTGTTGGGGGAAAAAACCCTCTTATTTTTGAATTAGTAGTTGCAGCTTGTTTGTATAAACACTAACAAATATCTTAACTCAGATTCTTAAAATGAATTAAGTCTTTCCAAAGATTAAACGCAATAGAGCAGGCTAGGAACATAGTTATGTATAATACAGTCTTCATTTGCTTAACTGACCACTTCTTATGAAGCTGTTTCATGTAAAAGCTTTTGGTTATAGGCATGACTATTATTTTGGTGGTTGAACTTCACTGACTTACCTATAATTGTCCCTTTTTAGTACTTTATAGTTGTATATACTTTTACATACATTGATCTACTTGATCCATAGAGGCACCCTGTAAGGTAGGTACAACAGGTTATAATGTCTTCACTTTATGGACATGGACCCAGGGTTCTGGTAGGTTGGCTTGCCCAAGGCCTGTAGGGAGGTGGGACTTGAGCTCAAAAGTAAGACTTCTGGGTCAGCTTGACTGAGAATTATTGCCGAAAATACCAACATTGACAACACAGAAATCTAACTCTCAAATAAAATTATGCTAATAAAGGTAGTCACAGTACATTGAAAATAATGTCTATAAACTTATTTGTCTATACTTACGGAGATGATCCCTGACAGACAGTGAAAACAACCCTAAATGGTTATATTTGATAGACACAACATAGTCAAGAGAAAAATTGCTTATTAAAGGAAATAAAAGATATATTTTAAGAAGAATTATAAAAGATGTCTTTACTGTCATTCATTCTTACCTCCTTATAATTGGACATATAAACTTAATTGGTTAAAAGTCAAAATCTTTTTGGTTCTATAGGGAGAAACTAAGCATTCTTTTTAAAAATCCTGCTTCTAGGCAGTAAGTTTTTTAAAAAACAATTTGTGTTCAAAGGAGCTTTTCAAACTACCAGTTACCATGGTGTGACAGCCATAGTGTGACAGAATTAAATATAGTCCTTAGTAATTACTAAAACGAGGGGGAATTGTTTTCATTTAAGTTGGGACAGCCAGCATTTTAAAAATGAGGTGCTGGTGAGAAGGATGTGACACCACCGTTCCCCTCCGGTCTCAGGACACCAGTGGTGCACTCCTGGCCCTGACTCTGCTGGAAGGCATCCTCTGGCCTCTTCACCTGTGGGGAGCTTACTGTTCTTGCTCATCCGCAGCACTCATCCCTAATTCTCTAATTTGGTCTTTTTTTGAGACTTACTTTCAGCTACAAGTGTTCCACTACAACTAATACTACTGAGGGGCAGAGACTGTCATTTTTGTATTTATATCCCTGGTGTCCAGCATGCTGCCTGACACACTGTAGCACTTCAGAAGACATTCATAGTTGAAATAGGACACAGGCAGTCCTGAGTTGCAAACATTCAGCTTATGTACAGCTTGCATACTTTTGAATGGAGACTGTTACCATAAGTCCCTGAATTAAAAACATCCGACTGACATAGGACTTGGCGATTATGAATGAGACTATTATAGGTAATAGGTAAATGTACCTGTTTCAACTTAGATAAAAATTCAGTCTAAGAATAAACTTACAGAACCTGTTCTGTTTGTAACCTTGGGACTGCTTGTCTATGTCAGCTAGGGAGATAGTGCTTGCACAATTTATACTTGGGTTCCCTCCTGGTCAGTGGTGCACTACTGGGAAATGTGAGATGAAGGGTGCAGAACACAAGTTCATGTACACCTTGAGTGTAACCCTTGTACAGGGGGTGCCCAGCAGTTCTGGGGAATTGTAAAAATACAGAAGTATGGGGAGGTAAGGTCCTGGCAGGCAGCCCTGGGCCCATAGTCCTTGCCATCTTGAATCCTGAGGGTGGGAAGCTCTCCCCAAGGTCATCACTTGGATAATTGTGATCCGTCTGTTTCATCACAAAGAACAGGATGGAATAAAGCAGGTATACACTTACTAGGGTATAAGCTCTTGTCTGGCAGGAAACAATTGCACAGGTATGCTAGCAGGGTTTGAATGTTGATATTTAGAAAATAAACCTGAATATTGTTTTGTGAAAAACCTGATAATGGGAAAAGCACCAAAGTTGACATCAGACCATGTGAGGTGCAAAATGGCCATGTCTTCAGTTTCTTTACTGTAAAGTGAGACCTGGAAAAATGATACCAAAGGTTCTTCCAGCTCTAACACTCTGTTCTGTGACTGGTTGGTAGCTGTGCTGTCTTACCACACTAAAGAAAAGAGAACTTGAGAGTGATGGAATTACTTCTGTTATCCGAATACCTGAGATGCACTTTAAACTGCTGAAATGTATGCTCTTTGAGGGCAGGGACCATATCTTATTGACTCTTTTATCCCTTGCATCTAGTGTGGTACACGTGATACGTAGTAGGCACTCAATAAAAGTTTATTGAAAAAAAGACGTGCTCAATCTCTGACATATTTGTTCTTTCTGATCTTTAGTATTTTTTGATTTTAAAATTTTTATGAAAGCAATACATTCACTCTAAGTCACTTAGAATTAAGTAAAATAAGCCTTCCAAGATGTCCCATGGTATCCTTTGGACACGTTACAAAAGCCATAGAGTGAGAACTCCTGTTTGAGATACAAACTACATCAAAGCACAGATACTGAAATGAATGTTTGAACATTTGATTCCTGTGTCACATGCTGTCATATTCTAAGCCCATAATTAAAAATTATAAAGCCTGGGCTTGGTGCCTGTGGCTCAAGCAGCTAAGGCGCTAGCCACATACACCTGAGCTGGCAGGTTCAAATCCAGCCCAGGCCTCCAAACAACAATGACAGCTGCAACCAAAAAATAGCCTGGCATTGTGGTGGGTGCCTGTAGTCCCAGCTACTTGGGAGGCAGAGGCAAGAGAATTGCTTGAGCCCAGGAGTTGGAGGTTGCTGTGAGCTGTGATGCTATAGCACTCTACCCAGAGTGACAGCTTGAGACTGTCTCAAAAAATAAAAATTATAAAGCCTGGTTCAATGCCTGTAGCACAGTGGTTACTGTGCCAGTGACATACACCAAGGCTGGTGGGGTTGAACCCAGCCTGGGCCCTCTAAACAACAACTGCACAAAAAATTGCCAGGTGGTGTGGTCAGTGCCTGTGGTCCCAGCTACTTGGGAGGCTGAAACAAGAGAATAATTTAAGCCCAAGGGTTTGAGGTTGCTGTGAGCTGTGACACCATAGCACTCTCTCTGAGGACGACATAGACTATCTCAACAAAACAAAAACAAATTATAAAGCCTGAACTTAAAATCTTGGCTTTTGGACTTGAAAATCCTGGTTTGAATCATGACTCTACACCCTACATCCTATGTCACCCTTAGATACCTTTGTGAGTCTTATTTCCTTATCTATAAGAACCATTATTTGGAATAATAGGAATACTGTGAGCTTTAAGCAAAATGTATGATACCAAAGTTTCTTCTAGGTCTAATGTTCTGTTCTGTGACTGGTTGGTAGCTGTGCTGTCTTGCCGCACTAAAAAAAGAACTTGAGAGTGATGGAATTCTGTTATCTGAATACCAACTACCAACCACAGAACAGAACGGGGCTGGGTGCAGTGGCTCGCGCCTGTACTCCTAGCATTCTGGGAGGGTGAGATGGATGGATTGCCTGAGCTCACAGGTTCGAGACCAGCCTGAGCCAGAGTGAGACTTTGTCTCTAAAGATAGCCGGGCATTGTGGTGGGTCCCTGTAGTCCCAGCTACTTGGGAGGCCGAGGTATGAGAATCACTTAAGCCAAAGAGTCTGAGGTTGCTGTAAGCTATGATGCCATGGTACTTACCAAGGGCAAGAAAGGGAGACACTGTCTCCAAAAAAAAACCAACAAACAAAACTTTGTATAAATGTGCAGTTTTGGCAAGACATTAGAAAAATACAGGGTGTCCATAAAGTTCATGTACAATTTAAAATTTGCAACTGGTTTAAATTGCACACAAACTTTATGGACACACTATATTTTTATCATGATATATTTGATACGCACAAAGTAATATAACGTAGCCGCAAGTCATAAGGCATACTAATATGAAAACTCGGGAAACAACACTATGTAACATTATTAGAATGGTTCAACCCCCCTTCCCCATGTGCTCTCTCAATCCTATTCCTTCTCAGAAGCACCTGTGTCCTGAAAAAAAAAATTTTTTTTTTCTTTTTTTGAGAACTTCTCTCTTGGGTCACCCTCGATGGAGTGCTGTGACCTCTTAGCTCACAGCAACCTCAAACTCTTTGGGTTCAAGTGATCATCCTCTTGCCTCAGCCTCCCAAGTAGCTGGGACTACAGGTGCCTGCCACAATGCCAGCTATTTTTCTTTGTGGCCAGGGCTGGGTTTGAACCGCCACTCTTGGCATATGGGGCCGGGGCCCTGCTCCTTGAGCCACAGGTACCAACCCTGGCTACTTTTGTTTTAGAGACAGGGTCTCACTCTTGCTCAGGCTGGTCTCTAACCTGTGAGCTCGGACAATCCACCCGCCTCAGCCTCACAAGAGCTGGGATTGCAGGTGTGAGCCACCACGCCCAGCCTGTCCTGAAAATTTTGAAAATCATTTTTCTCTGTAAGTTATAAATGTATAAATGTGCGGCTCCCCAAGTTTCCCTGAGTTCATTATAATGATAATTCAACTGCATTTTTCTATGACTTTTTCTCCGACTCAACATTGTTTCTAGGCTCTATCTAGTTGGTTTTCACTACTGGATTACACACTTTATCTCTTCTCTTGGGTATTTGGATTGCTTCTAGTTCTCTTGTCTATGGTTCGAACATTCTTGTACCTACCATTTTTGGATCCATGGTTCGAAGTTTCTCTTGGAGTGGAACTGCTGGATCAGGGCTGTCCCATCTTCAGGTTTACAAGATGATGCCAAATTGCTTTCCAAAGTGGCTTATGGGCGTTCCTATTGCTCCACCATCTTTGCCAACACCTGGGTTCCATTTAAACCCCTACATTCAGAATGGGATTTCCTTGTGGTGTTAATTTGCATTTTCCTAATTACTAATGAGGCTGAACAGAGGAGTGATTAGCTGGTACAAGAAGACCTCTATTAGTCCAGGTCTGAATCCTTTTAACTTTTGGGACGCTAGGGAGTCATGTAGCCAGGGTAGTACTTAGGGGTTTCAAAGTTGTGACTACTTAGCACCCAGTACATAACTCTTCAGTGTTTAAGAACTGGTACAACCCTACCAGCTAAGAAATTTTTTTGAGACAGTTTCATTTTGTCACCCTTTGTAGAGTGCCGTGGTGGTGATAGCTCACAGCAACCTCAGGCTTTCGGGCTCAAGTGATCCTCCTGCCTCAGCCTCCAGAGTAGCTGGGACTACAGGTGCCAGCCACCACACTCGGCTGTTTGGCTACTTTTAGAGAGCAGGTCTCACTCCTGCTTAGGCTAGTCTGGAATTCCTGAGCTCAAGCAATCCACCAACCTCAGCCTCCCAGAGTGCTAGGATTACAGATGTGGTGAGCCTCTGCACAGCTAAATGTTAATATCTAAGGCAGCAGTTCTCAACTTGTGGGTTGTAACCCCTTTGAACTGTATTAAAGGTCTGTGGCATTAGGAGGTGGAGAACCACTGATCTAAGGGCTATTTTGTTTTCTTCTTTTGTGCAATGTCTATTTCTGTTTTCTTAATTTTAATGGAAGTAGATGGATCCACACCCTCCTTTTCTACTTTTTGTGTCTTAGTTTTGATATCTAACAGGGTCTTTTTTCCTATTCATCCCCCCCCCCCCCCTTTTCTATTCTCCTTGAAGAGTGTCACACCATTCTTGGCTTGTTAACTTCCACCCAAATTTTAGGACCAGAGTGTTGAGCTAACATGAGCAACTCTTTTAACATTTTGCTCAATTATTTATTTATTGAGACAGAGTCTCACTATGTCGCCCTTTGTAGAGTGCTGTGACATTACAGCTCACAGCAACCTCAAACTCATGGGCTTAAGCAATTCTCTTGACTCAGCCTCCCAAGTAGCTAGGACTACAGGCACCCGCCACAACGCCCAGCTATTTTGTTGTTGTAGTCATCATTGTTGTTTAGCAGGCCTGGACTGGGTTTGAACCTGCCAGCCCCCAGTATGTGGCTGGTGCCCTAAACACTGAACTATGATGGGCACTGAGCCCTCAGATACATATTTAACCAGCAGGATCAATTTGGGAATCACTAGCATCTTATGACATCAAATTTTCATATCCATGAACACATTTATATTTCTCCATACAAACAGTTTGACCTATTCCTAACTTTTACATTTTTCTTGCCACCTTAAACTGTATCTTTTCAGTTAAAAAAAAAAAGCTTTAACTTTATTATTAACATCACAAATTTTTTAAGACAGTGAAGACAAAGCAGTAGTATGAAACATTTTAATTTTAGAAAATAGAAGTGATTACATTAAACTGTATAATATTATACAATCTATGCCAAATGTTAAATAATAAAACCTATTGCAATTTCAGACTAACAGGATAGGACATGCTTTGGGGCAAGCTGAGACTGTATAAATTACACTTGGGTGTTAGCACAGGGAGATGTTATTCCACCATCGCTAAATCTCTCAGGCTATGGCTTTTTGGTCTCTTGGCCTTATAGCCTGGACGCAGGAACTCTATCTTTCTCTTCTTTGCTTCACTTTTATTTTTGTGTCTCTTCAACTTTTTCTTTGCGGCAATATCGGGATTAGTTACAAACTTAAAAAGAGAATAGAAATTTTATATTACTTATAAAGTCCATGTTAAACCCATAAAAATCAAATGCAGAAAATGTACCACCATTCTGTTTACCTTTAAACATCACAAATGTGATATATGCCCATTAAGGACAATCTGGAGCCGCAGGTATAAAGTCCCCACCTCTCCAGCCTTCAGTCTCCCCAGGGCGTAAGTGTGACATGCAAGCACATTCCCACTTAAAAAAATAGCTGAGCAGCCCACTGGACACGCCATGTTTCCAACCAACAAACTCACCTCCAGAGCCTTTCTCTTTTTCCGCAGTGCCCTTTTCTCATTAGCCTGCTTCTGTACAGAGGCAAAGGCTAATGAGAAGCTCTCAAGTCCAACCAGCTTTTTGAGTAATTCTATGATTTCCTGGGATAGATTCTTCAGCACCGGATCTAATCACACACACAGAGTAATGATCAAAGATGTCAGGTGGGAAAGGACACATCTGAACATCAACAAAGTGGACAATATAGAAGATGTAACTCCTGCAGCATTATCATTACTTCAACATTAGACGCTCATCTAAAAGTGGCCTCCATGGTTCTGAGATGGGAAAACCTCGAAGTGCTGAACATGACACTCCTCACCCACCACCTCATCCAGGGTGCAACCAGAGATTGGAGACCATGAGGCTCACGTCCTGGTGGAAACCTGGCTCTGGAGACATTAAGATCTCAACAGAATGTTCTGAATTACCTTTGTTTATCTGCACAGTTCTGTTTAGATGGGAGGAAAGAGGAGAGGGCATCTCAAGCCCCTCTGTGAATCAGGGGGCACACAGGCTCAGCTGTGCCAAGAGTAACTTTTTTTATTTTGTCTTTTTATTTTATCAAAGTCTCCTCTCCTTACCACAATCTCCCACCTTACCTTGACCCCTCACCCTCTAACTGCAAATAACTCCAGAGTACTGTATTCAATTTCAGAGGCACTTAGGACAACTGTAGGAGATTGTAAACTTGAAAAACAGGCCTTTTCCATTGTGGACCCCCTAGTACCTGGCACTTACTAGGGATTCATTGAATGTTAGAAGACCCTTACCGAAGCAGACTCGAACCTGACTCTTGTCAGCAGCCCCACGTACACTGCTTTTTCCTCTAAGAGCAAGGAAACTTTCTCGCAAGCTTGTAGGACTAATAAAGTTCCTGCTTTGACATTCACTTCTTTACCTCTTGCTTCCCAACCCCTAATTTCCTCTTTCCCTATTACCAACAATTAGGATCCATGAGGGAAATGTGTCAAATGCACCAGGCAAGGAAAAAAGAAGAAAAAGAGGAAACATTCAAATGATAGTTTAAAATGATTTTATATAAAAAGGGTCATGTATACATTTTTACCTTAGAAGAAAATGTAACGACATTTTCTTGTTACTGTTCACTGCACTGTGAGGTTCAGAACCACTGAAGACCATAGTTTTTCTTTGAATATTTAATCTTTGCTTAGGATTAAAATGTAACTTTTAGGAGAGAAACATTTACTTTTATTAGAAACCAAATGGAAGAGAACAAGAGAAATATGGCTATTTGCTTGCTAGCAATTATCTTGTTTTCTTTATTAAGAAAACTGGCACAGCGGGAGGACAGAAAGGAAGAAGGAGGAAGTATTCAGGAGGGAAGTTATGGATCCTCATGTGCAAATATTCGAGAGAACAGAGGCGGGCAGAGGGTTACCTTGCTCTGAATAGGTGCTGTTCAGTTCTCGAAACAAAGGAGCTATGATCACCGGGAGATACGGCTTTACTTTGTCGATCCCAAGGTCTACTGCTATAGCACCGAGGAATTTAAAGATGCATGTTCTCTGAAAGGACAGATTGATTTTCACTTGGAATGTTTCTCTCAGTACTCGTCCATACAATCACACAGTGTTAATTTGGAGAAAAGGGATCAGTCTATTTTGGGACAGATGTTACAGGGACGCACATCACTAACATTAGAATACTTGGAGCCATTCTGTGCACTCACCATACCTTTAGGGGGTTTCTAGGTGAGTAAGCAGCCTCCAGTTTTGCGATCCGGGACAGCTTCTGGATCAACCACAACAGCGTGGCCGGCTTGCTGTGCCCTCCCCGCGCCTCTTCCTTCTCTTCCCTGTCAAACTCTGTCCTTTCATCTGTGCAGGCCTCGGATTCTCCTACTGCTCCTCTGGCCACATCACTTAAAGCTTCTTGTTTTTCCATCTCTTCTTTTATTTCTCCTCGCTTATCCTCAGAATCAGGTTCCATCAAATATAAGACTTTGGCCACAAACAGCAAATTCTTAACAACCTTTTTAAAAAACCAAAGGGCAAGGGAAAGAAAACAAACTTCCATTTGGCCTAGTTCTAATCTTTAAAGTCACACAAAATAAGTAAATGATATTGTTCTGGATCCTCTATTTAAATTTTTTTAAATGTATTTTTATTTTATTTTTTAGAGACAAGGTCTTACTCTGTTGTGCAGGCTGGAATGCACTAGTGTGGACACAGCTCAGTATACTCTTGAATTCCTGGGCTCAAGTGATCTTCCTGAGAAGCTGGGACTACTATGTATCACCACGCCTGGCTAATTTTTATTCATTTATTTAATTTTTTTTAAATGGTCCTGGTCATCATAATTTTTAAGTTTTGGTACACATGGGGTCTTGTGTACCCTGGGCCTTATGTTACCCAGGCTGGTCTTGAACTCCTGGCCTTAAGTGATCCTTCTGCCTTGGGCTCTCAGAATGCCATGAATCAGAGATGTGAGTCACCATGCCCAGCCACCATTTACATTTTATTTTATTTTTTGGGGACAGGGTCTCTGTTGCCAAGGATGGAGTACAATGTTGGGATCATAGCTCACTGGTGCTTTGAACTCTTGGTCTTAAGTGATCCCCCTGCCTCAGCCTCCTGAGTAAGTGGCTATACAGCTATACCCTTGGCTAATCTACATTTTTTTTTAAGACATGGGGGTCTCACTGTGTTGTTCAGGCTAGTCTCAAGTTCCTGGGCTCAAGGAATTCTCTTGCCCTGGCCTTTCAAAGTGCTGGGATTACAGGTGTGACATAGCCTGTAACAGTAATTTTAAATGGAGCAGAAAGGAATCCAGAAATAAACCCCAGAGTTAATTAGACACAGAAGGTCAGACAATTAAGTGCAAAAACTCATCTCAGAAAAAGTACCCCTTTCCCACTTGGGCCTGGCACAATGGCTCTGGCAAAGAAGGGTGGTGAGAAGAAGAAGGAGGGTGAGGTGGTGGCTTGAGAATACACCATCAGCATGCACAAGCACATCCATGGAGTGGGCTTTAAGAAGCGTGCCCCTTGGGCACTCAAAGAGTTATGGAAATTTGGCAAGAAAGAGATGAGGACTTGATGTGTGCAGTGATACAGACTCACCAGAGCTGTCTGGGCCAAAGGCATAAGGAGTGTCCTAGTGCAGTTGCCCGGCAAACATAAGGAAGATGAAGAGTCACCAGACAAGGTCTATACTTTGGTTACCTACGTACTTGGTGTCACTTTCAAAAATCTACAGTCAACAGGGATGAGAACTGGTAATTGTTAGACACATTGAATAAAGTTTTAAAACCACACACACACAAAAAGAAAGAAAAAGTGCTAATACTTCACTGTTACTATCACTATGGTGACCTTCAAAGTACTCCCCTTGGCCATCTGGTGACTGTAGTGATACTCAACAATGAGGTACGTAGCAGTTTTTCTGGGTCAAGTTCATGAACTTAACTGTCAGACCTTCTGTGACAACAGCTCTGATGGCCATCCCAGAAAAAGAGTTCCAAAATTGCTTTGAAGGGTGGCCTGTGCACTGGCGTGAGGACACAGCTTCACTAGAGGAGGACCTTGAAAGTGACCACAGAGATACTCAGCAGTGAGGTCCATACTTTTTCTAGGATGAGTTCACGAACTTAATATTATTAAATACCTGTTCAGTTACACACATACAAGGTTGGACTGAACAGTAACTGAACAGGGTAATTAGGATGTCCCTCTAAAAAAAACCCAGTAGCTGAACAGGTATTTAATAATAATGTCTATATTTTATCTAATTACCCAAACACTAAAACAGTGTATCAAATGCTCAACTATCATAGACTACTGATAGATCAGCAGGTCCCTTCTATTGTTCAACTGGCAGAACTACAATTCTTACCTGTTCTCCTAGAGACTCATCCAAGAATTTGGAATGCAACTGATGACAAGAGGCTAGAGAGATACTTTTCATCTGTGAAAAGAAAATACACGTTGGCTGAAACAACAAAGGACATTTCTGGTTGTTTTAAAAAACTAAACCTCATAACTATAATACAACTGATATGCAAGGTTTTGCTCTGAATGACCACGTTGTATAGATCTAGAGAGAAAAGGTCTAGAACCAGAAATTGTGTAATTGTTCCCTTGTATCTGTCTCAAACATTTCAGCTTCAAGAAATGGGATACTTTCGTCCCCCGGGGAGGTAGAGGTAACCATCCCCGAGATTATTAGGAGAGCATTTTGCAAGACGCTGGTATTATTTTTCCTCCTTTTTTATTCCATCCTTCACTCATTCAGTATTTATGGAGTTCCCACTATGAGCTCGTAGGAATCGTACCAGGCCCTAGGAAATCAGAGTCATAGTATCATGGCCTCTACCTAACATTTTCACGGACATGATCTCATTTAGTCATCAATAAGGTTATAAAGGAGGCAGGGCAGACAGTACTAATCTTATTTGCCAATGTTGATAAAGAACTTACACCATGGAAGATGGGTATGCTAAATAAACAAATCAAAACCCTGACTAGACTGGTAGTCTAAAAATCACCTTTGACAAACCTTGGCCTTGAGAGTGACCTCTCTCCAGTTACTAACACTCCTAATTGATTCCTAAGTTAAACAAGTTATAGGAAGACTCTACCCCAAGGGCCAGCCCCAACATACTTAGGTGAACCAGAACGAGCATCTCACACCGGTCACAAAGGAGGGAAGAGGTTTTAGAGAAACCTTACCTTTTGGTCAAGGTCACTTGTTAGGAACCTGACTGCTACAGGTACTGAGAGTTTCTTTTTAGTCTTTTTGGTATTCCATTTTTGAATGAGCTCCTCTGGCTGGCAAGAGGCAAAGAGCAATCCAAAAATCTGGGCAGCTGTGAGCCACACCCAGCTGTGTGGATGTCTCAGGTGAGAATGCACGTGACCTACGGGAACCAAAAGGTATTCTCAGACATCTCCCAGCTTCCCTGACTCTTCAGTGACAAATACGACTAATCCAGGCATTTATTGATTACTATGTTCCTGGAGTGGGGAACCAAAGATGAACAAAATGTACCTGAGACTGGGAAACGGGGCAGGAGAATGAAGAGAGGTTGACTAATGGGTATAAAAACACAGGCAGATAGAAGGAATAAGTAAGTTCTAGTGTTTGATAGCACAGCAGGGTAAGTATAGTTAATAATAGATCATATACATCAAAGTCGCTTAGAAGATAAGAGTTGAAATGTTTCCAACACAAAAAAATGATAAATGTTTGAGACGGACATCCTAATTACTCTGATTTGATCATTACACATTGCATGCATGCATCAATGTATAATACATGTATTCCAAAATTACGTAATTAACAATAATTACGCATCAATATTTTTTTTTGGCAGTTTTTGGCCGGGGCTGGGTTTGAACCTGCCACCTCTGGCATATGGGACCAGCACCCTACTCCTTTGAGCCACAGGTGCTGCCCATGTATCAATATTTTTGAGACAGAGTCTCACTTTATTGCGCAGAGTAGAGTGCAGTTGTGTCACCATTGCTCACAGCAACCTCAGACTCCTGGGTTCCAGCGATCCTCCTGCCTCAGCCTCTCACCGTAGCTCACAGCAATCTCAAACTCCTGGGTTCCAGTGATCCTCCTGCCTCAGCCTCCCAAGTAGCTTGGACTACAGATGCCTGCCACCACTCCTGGCTAATTTTTCTATTTTTAGTAGAGACAGGGTCTCACTCTTGCTCTAACTCCTGAGCTCAAGCCATCTTCCTGCCTCAGCCTCCCAGAGTGCTAGGATTACAGGCTTGAGCCCCATGCCTGGAGCAGCTCTTAGAATTGCAGAAGTCAAACGTGACTTGAGTATTACAAATTTAATACCGGTTTTTCCTTTCCTGAAATCTGTGTATGTATTTTTGGCATCCTCTGTATCTATCAAAACAACACACTATGCTGAAAATATATACGATTTTTACTAGTCAAGTATACCTGAATAAAGCTGAGAGGAAAATTTAAAAGAATAAATAAATTGGAAAAATAGAGAGATAGATACCCAATTATGATTAAATAGCAAGCAGGATTTAGGAATTTCCCCCCTTTCTTTCATTCTCCTATAGTCATTATTTCCTTTTATATATGAAATATATTACTTAAGAAGTCATATATTTTGTTAAGAAAAAAAGTTTTCATTAGAATTAATCTGATAGGGCTTTTTACATTTTTTTCCTTATGAACTTCCCTGACTTAATTTCTGAGTATTCATATTCTAATTTCCTAAAACTATTTTTGAAAATTCTATCACAACAAATATGTTTAGATTTAAATAACAAGGAAACACTTACTCCAGATTTTACTCAGCGTCTCAGAGGGCTTGGTAAACTGAATCACGTGACATTCTTTGATGAGTTTAGTTATCAGAGTGAGGAAACTAAACAGAAGGCGGTCTGCAGCTTTTTCTTCAGCTTCTTCCATGATCTAAAAAACAGGATGGATCTAAGTTAATTAAAACAACAAGGTGAAATTATCCAATGGACATTTTTATTCCAGTATCGAATTCTGCACCAGTTTCTCAACCTCAACACTACTGACCTTGGGCCAGATAACCCTGTGCTGTGGGGGCCGCCACGTGCCCTGCACGGCACTGACCAGTGTTGCTGGCCTCTGCCCGCTGGATGCCAAGAGCACACCCCACCCTCCAGCTGTGCCACGGTAATGCCAAATGTCCTGGGTCGGGGGGACTGCCCCAGTTGAGAAACTTTGATCTTCATATACTATGGAAGATGACTTACTTTAACCTTTTTTTTTATTTGCAATTTTTGGCCACGGTTGGGTTTGAACCTGCCACCTCCAGTATATGGGGCAGGTGCCCTATTCCTTTGAGCCACAGGCGCTGCCCTAACCCTCCTTTTTTTTTTTTGAGGGCACTATTAAAATTTGCTTTAAATATTTCTTTGGGCAAGCAGACAGCATACTTCTATTCAATGAAGAGGAACATTTTTATAGTAGCCTTTTATTTTTAATACTATGAATTCATGAATTCAAAGGGAATGGGTTCCAGTAGCTCAGGCTCCTGCCATTGGTTCTCACAAAGTGGGCTTCTCTGGGCAGGGCAGGCTGGCCCTTCAGTTGAACCCAGGTAGCTTTGTTTTTCTTCTTTCTTTTTCTGATCATCTTCCTTCATGCATTTCGGGAAGCTATCTCGGCCCTTAGAGTGCTTAATGGTACGCTCAATATGAACATCAAGATTCTTGCCCTTAACCTGTTTGTTTGCAACAATGCCAAAAGCACGCTGGGTGACACCGTAGACTCCTGCAGTTTTGCCAGGGTGACATTTGTAGGACATGCCTTTTAGAACAGTACCCATTCCCTTCATGTCTACAGTATCGCCTTTCTTATAGAATGTGGCCGAAGGAACAGCTCTCGTCTTTCCGCTTGTGTTCCTCACTTTGGTGAATTACTGGAAGATGGCAGCTCCAGCCAGAAGGAAGCTTACCCTTATTTTTAAAAGAAAGTCTAACTGCATTGAATTCTTGCTTTTCTTGATAAAGTTTTTTGAACACAAATCATGTTTAAGCTATTAGCTATATCACAACAAGTAAAACTGTAAAAATTAGCAAAAACTTTATTCCTTAGCAAATTACTTACATCTTTAAAGTTTTCTGGATCAATTGCCTTTTCAACCACAGGAAGGACAGTTTCAAGTCTTCTCCTGAAATCAACCCCTTCACTTTCCACAAACAAGCCACAGATCAGGGCAGCAAGCTGTCTGTTTAGGCTCTACCAAAAATAAACAACCACAAGGCAAAGTCAATGGGACTTGGGGGACCACTTTCAAAACTGTAAAACGTTATTTTGTCTTCAACATTCAGAGACAATAAAAAGTTTCTGACTCCAGAAATCAATAATATATGGAGCCCCCATAGTCAATAAAATGAAAAGGAGCCTCATCCTCATCCCTAAACGTGCATATGCAACAAGTCAGTTATTAACTTTGGATGTAAGCTGATTGTAATCCACAAAGATGGGCCTGTGATGGCCACAGAAGCAGCTAGTGATAAAATGATAAAAATTATATTCCAGAGACTGAAGAAGCAAAATTTGAAACAAAGGTATTCATTAATAGAGGCTGCTTAAGTAAATTATAATATGTTCATATAGTTGAGTATTTTGCTAACATTAAGAATGAGGTGGGTATAATGTTACTTTTTATACCTTCTTATACCTTCCTAAACTTTAAAAATGTATTTTCTACCTTAATGGGTGGGGAGGGGGGGAAAAAAAAGGAATGCATTATTTGTGTAATCTGATGAAAATAAAGGTATTTGGGAAAAACCAATTCAACAATGCATAATACTCATTCTTTTTTTTTTTTTTTTGAGACGGAGCCTCAAGCTATCCCCCTGGGTAGAGTGCCATGGCATCACAGCTCACAGCAACCTCCAACTCCTGGGCTCAAGCGAGTCTCCTGCTTCCGCCTCCCAAGTAGCTGGGACCACAGGTGCCCGCCACAACGCCCGGCCATTTTTTGGTCGCAGCCATCATCGTTGTTTGGCGGACCTGGGCTGGGGATTTGAACCCGCCACCTTAGGTGTACGTGGCTGGCGCCTTAGCCGATTGAGCCACAGGCACCAAGCCAATACTCATTCTTATTTAAAGTATGAATGCCAAAAGCTATGATTTTGTCACTGAACTGTGACTAAAAGCAATGCTAACCTTTTTTGCTCCAAACCAGGTAGTAACCATGTCAAACAGCCAGTCTTTCTTCTCGAGGCTGATTTTACTGAGTAAAGATTTGATGGCCATGGATGCCATCTTTTTGCATGTGGCAGAGTCATCATTTGCCATCATTAGACAGAGAGGAATAAAGAACATTCCGCAGTTCTCATGGAGCAGTCCCTACAAGACAGGAGGCTTTGTGAACACACTCAGAATGGAATTCCTGCAGATGCTCCCGCAGTGGAGGACCGAGGGCTCCCAGGGAAACACAGCTGGAGAGCCCCGGGGATCACAGTACCTGGGGGAATGTGTCAAAGAGATAGGCCAGCATTTCCAAGGTGGATGCTCTCCCAGTCTCGTGCTCGTAACTAGGGCAAGGACATTGGGTGGATTGGTTAGTATTTTTTAAATTCACCAATAATAATTTTAAAAGTTTAAAATACTGTCTCAAGGTATTGGTCTTAAAAAATGGAAAACATTTCATTTTCCCGATTCTAATGTTTGCCTTAGGTATGTATCTATGAGGCTACTGCGTAGTTTTCAATATAATTTTTGTTGGATGTTCACCGTTCTCCTAAGTAGACTCTTATGATAACCAATAGTCAGACTGCATTGAAAAGCAACTTATGGAACTGCTGTATGTATGAAGCTATGAGCAATGTCTGTCGATCCAGTCAGCAGGTCATGTAGCAGCGTCCTCAAAGACTGTGCCACTAGTGGCTGCTGTGGCTCATGCCTATAATCCCAGCACTCTGGGAGGCTGATGTGGGAGGATCCCTTGAGCTAAGGAGTTCGAGATGAGCCTGAGTAAGAGTGAGAGCCCATCTCTACTAAAAATAGAAAAAAAATAGCCAGGTGCCTGTAGTCCCAGCTACTTGGGAGGCTGCTGAGGCACGAGGATTGCTTGAAGGCAGGAGTTTGAGGCTGCTGTGAGCTAGGCTGAGGCCATGGCACTCTAGCCTGGGTAACAGAGTAAGACTCTGTATTTAAAAAAAAGAGTGTGCCACTATGAAGGCTTTGCCCTTTTCGGGTCAGCTGCCCTATTAAAGGCCCTGTATAGTCAATGGCATAAACTTACTTCAGTTGAGCAAGCAGGAATTCCAAGTTTGGTCTCAATTTGTCACCCAGGGGATAGTCAAGAATATACTTTAGAAAAACCTAGGAACAAAGTCACACAGATGATTATCTGGATCCCATCTGCAGGGTTCCTGTTTCCTAAGCTGCTTTCTGGGACACACAGGTAGGTTATAAAAACTTTTCAGCAGGGCAGTCAAACAGGCTCTCCAACAGACTCCAGCTATCCTGCCTACCAAGTCAACAACAACTGTGACCTTCCCATTCTCCCACTTTATTGTCTGGCCCACCACTGGCATGTTGTTTAAGACTCCACATCTAAGCTGAATGCAGCAGATCTCTCTGACAGGTGGGGTGGTGGACTGATTGTGGACAGTGGTTCAACCTGTTCAAGGGTAGATATCTACTGCCAATAACTATCTGAAGCTCAGGGCTTCATACACATGCATGAACGAAAAACCCTCTATGTGCCAAGCACAACACTGTTAAGTGTTTCTTGGTTAAATTTCATTAGGAAGTACAGGAAGTATGTGATAGCATCCCATTTTATAGCTAAAGAGAATGAAGTTTGCCCTGAGAGAATAACACTGCCCATGTGACACCACCAGCATTCTGCGCCTAATTTATCTGTGTCCAAAGGCTGCACTTCCAAAACAGTACAGTGTTCAGCCTCCTTTGTTAATAAACTCTGACAGCTAAGAGACATCATTACATCTGCAAGGTCTGCTTTTTCCCTAGCCCCTAGTCTTTCTTCCTAACACCAGCCAAGTAAATTTTCTTCAAGGCCAGGATTCCTCCCTTCTCCCTTCAGCAGCCCAAACCCTTCTGCAAACCCAAATCCATATTTCCAATTCAGACCTTACCACCTCTTGGGCACAGTATGTGCTCATATTAGGAATAGACAAATGTACAAATACAAATCAGATTATGTCACTCCTCTGCCTAAGGCCAAATCAATAACTCCTTAACTATTCCTAGAGCACAGGCCCAAATCTCTAATAAGACCAGGAGGTCCATCTGACCTGGCTCCTCAACCCTACCCAACTCATCTGCATTTTGCTCCCAACCAAACTAAGTTCTTACCCGCCTCAAGGCTTCCCTTCCACAGGTCTTCACTGCCCCTGCACCTGGAATGCTAATCCTTATTCTTCCTTCACATCTTGGTTCACCTGTCATTCTAGGAAAGCCTCCCCTGACCTCCTACACTAGGATGCCTGAATGTCAGAAGGAAGCTACATAGGACATTAAGTGGGCTTCACGATTCAGCCAGTGTTGACATCTCTCTATGTAAAAGCCAAACAGACGTGGCAGGGCCCAATCTTTGCTATGACAATAACCCCTCTCTACAAACCTGTCGGCACTGGACTCTAACAGGTTCATTTTGAGCAGAAATTGCCAATTTGGATACTTTCCGCATGACATCATCGATTTCTGGGACCAACAACTTTCTTGATAAAATAGCCTGAAATATAAAAGGAAAAGACGTATTTGCTTCTTGTGTTTTCTTGCACGTGGATTTAAGTAGATGTGATGCTGAACCAGTTGCTGGTAGTTATAAAACTATTATAATACACACAATAAAAGTATCTTCAAAAGAAAAAGAATACAATCTTACAAATGGTTAAAATGTGAATATATTCACATTTATATTCTTATATTCTTTTTACCATTTTGCCATAATAAGAAAAAAAACTTGCAATACAATTTCTAATAATTGGAAAATATGGAATTTTTCCATATGATATTTTAAAGTTGATAAAAAATCTAGTACTTGTATTTGTACAGAATTCTCTGGAGTGTGAATGCAGGTGCATGTACAGACATTTTCATAAGTAGTATGTTAGCCTGTAACTGACTCACCAAAATCATTATAATCTTTATAAATTACTTTTTTCCACAAGTCTACAGCTAGTCAAAACACCATGTTCCTCATTATTCTAAGACTCTGATGGGAGGCTCACAAGGTATAAGAGACAACAACACCCTGGCGACACTGTACCTTCAGAAGACCAAACGCAGTGGCCTGTCTTGAAGTATCATAAATGTCTTCCTCAGCATATGCCAGGAGCACTTGGAGCTGCTTTTCGGTTATCTGGTAAGACTTGACTTTCTTGACAAGGATGGTCACACACTGCAAGTCACAACAGTGAAGTTAACAGCACATCCCACAAGTCAGGACCCAGTGATGTGACAAGGACTTAATATAACACACACAGGATGCCGACCCTCTAGCCTGTGCAAATTATTCTAAAACAATTTTAACCAAGACCACAAAGGGCACTGGGGAAAACCATCTTTGATGTTATTCTGGGTTCTGGCTAATGGAAGTGTCGTCCTCTCACCTTGAAACAGTTTACCACCAGGTGGAAGTTCTGGCCCTTGGCAGCCCCGAGTTTTGCATACTCCTTCAGCAAAAGGAAAAGGTGTTTTGTCAGCTGTTCTGCTTTTGTTTCTATGGAAGGCAGAGAAAACTTCAGGACCCAGATCAGGCATTGCAAAGCACCTGTGATCACCTGAACAAACAAAACAGAAGGCAATCAACTTGTGAAGTGGCCAAACACAGCAACACAGCACCTCGGGCTCTGCTGACTCCATAAATAACTGAGTAGAGTAAGACGCTGTGTCCAGGTGGCTCTGGAAAAACTCTGCCCAAAGTGCAAGAAGGTAAGGGCGTTTCCTATCCCTGCTGGAGAATTTATTGCTTACCCACAGCCGGTGAAGGTGGATCACAAAGAAAAAAGAAAAGCTGCTCGCTTAATCACATTCTTAACCTATGTGCAGGTTAGTGATTTGCATGGGTTGGCCAATTTTAGAATATCTTTCTTTTTTTTGAAAAATACATCTCAAGTGACTTTTCTGTTTTGTAGAATGGTACTTCAATGTGACCCATTCTTACTAAGCTTGTATTGTGTATACAAGGCACTCTATTGGGTATTATAAATGTGAAGAAGAAAGGACACCATCTCTACATGTAAGGAGCATATAGCTGGCTCAGAAGTTAAGCACTGGGATAACGAACTATTGTTAACTATAGTTATGTACTGAGCAAAGGATATGGAAAAAGTGTGCTAGGATCAAATGGTTGTACAGAGAGTTCCTGAACCTCTGAGGAGGTTAGCAATTAGCTGCATTTGCTAGTTAACCTCTATCTATTATAACCCTTACTGCTGTGAGGGCCTCATTGAGTTGGATTTAGAATTCAGCGGTTCTCAAACAGTGAGTGGTGACCCACAGGAACTGTATTAAAGGCATGTGCATTAGGAAGGTTGAGAACCACTGGATTAGATGAAGATAGAGAAGACAGAGCTTGGGAATAGGAAGAACATAGACTTATATCCCAGGTCTTCAACTAACGATGTTTTTGACTCTAAATACATTTTTTAACCCCTGAACACCTTCATCTGTAAAGAGGGTGATACAAGAAAGGGGAGACTGTAGTACGCTTTGGAGCCTGATAGACTCAGGTTCGTAGCCTAGATCTGTGACTAGCCCCTAGCTCTAGTTTTCCCATCTATCACACAGAAAGATTAAGAAATCTATGTCTCAGGTTGTTGAGAGAATAAGAGACATCTTTAGGATTCACAGCACAGAGCAGTAGCAGTGACAATGGTGATGATGACGATGATGATGACTGGGACAGGGACACTATCGTTCAACCTATAAAGTTGTGAGGATTGAGTGAAATGATCAATGTATCCAGGACAGCTTTTAAAACCATTAAGGACTATCCAAACATATGGGAACTGGGAAGCAATTTAACGTAGGGAATAGTGGGGATTCATGTCACAAATCCCTTTAAAAACTCAATCATCTCATGAAGCATGAGCCTGGGAATGAAGTCTGGGTATTCTGCACAGCATCGCTCCTGTGAAAGGAGGGAAGCTCCAATACAGACTGCGAATCAACACTCACCTTCACGTCTCTGGAACCCAGACAGTCTATGAGGAGAGACACAAAAGGATCCAACATTTCCAGGACATGCTCACTTGAAGACTTAATCTTGGAAGTCTTCAGACTCAGATGCAGCAGCTACAAGATTTTAAAAGGATACTTCCTATTAGTTGCCTATAAAACCAGCTGAGTTAGGTAAATATGAAATGATTTTAAGCGATTAATAAGAAATGTTAAGATACTTTTATTTAAGATGATAAAAATGTTTGAGAAATGAGAAACTGCCTGGGAGAGACTTTGTAAGTCAAGAAGGTGGGGGGTCACTGGGCGGTGGAGATGCTAAGTCCACTTATTACACGGTTACTCGTGTCTGCCGTGATTCCAGGCACCAGCTCAGAATGCAGGACATGGCAATGACCAGGACAGGTACAATTCCTGACCTGAGGATCTGAGCCATGATGACAGACTTAAGGAAATGATTAAGAAACAAATGCAGGTGGCCATGAGAGTTTTGCAGGGATCTGAGTAGAGGGAAACGCAGGAGTTGAAGACCCAGGGGAAGAAAGGGTGTAGTGACTTCACAGACCTGAGGGGAAGCTAGCGTGGTTGGACCGAGTTTTGCAGTAGTACGCTCTGTCGCTAGGACCTTGCGGCCCAGGAAAAATCAGAATAAAGGAAATAAAATGATCAGACTGATGTTTTAAAAAACTTACCATCTGGCTGGGCACAGTGGCTCACACCTATAATCCTAGCACTCTGGGAGGCTGAGGTGGGTGGATTGCTTGAACTTAGAAGTTCAAGGCCAGTCTAAGAAAGAGCAAGACCCTGTCTCTACTAGAAATAGAAGAACTAGCTGGGCATCATAGCCGGCACCTGTGTAGTCCCAGTGAGTCAGCAGGCTGAGGCAAGACGATTGCTTTAGCCTAAGAGACTGAGATTGCTATGAGCTATGATGCCACTGCCCTCTACTCAGGGAAAACAGAATAAGACTCTGTCTCAAAAAAACAAAACAAACAAAAAAACCTCACCATCTTTTAAAAATCCAACCCTCTAGTGCATTAAAGAGGGTGATTTATAGCAAACATACACAAACACACACATGTGCACACACAAAATCAACATGTATAGGCACTACTCATAGGAAACCATGAGGTTTGATACTAGTTCCTGGACCATGTCAGAAGAACTTATTGGGACCCTGGGATCATCAACTTGGGCAGTCGGCACTCACTTCAAAGCTATTCTTTCATAAGACACAGAATTCAAAACTTTGATTACCTTGGGGATTTTATAACATATATTATTTTATAAAACAAATACAATACCAATTTATTGTAATAAATTATTAGGTCAGAATCATTAATTCTGGGACAGTTACATCATCAAATTAAGTACAGGAAGAGGTATACAGTAAAGGACCAGTGTGCCTCTAATGAAAATAAAAATCTTCAGTTTGTTTACAGTAAGACATTTCAGGAAAAGTGAGCAGTCCTGAAAATTAAGCACAGGGTTAAAAGGTCTCAACTCTCCAAAGACAGGAAGTCTCATTTTAAGGTTAATTCTTACCTGAAGCCCAGACTCGATAAATATGTGCATGTTGGTTTTCTTGCTCACAACAGCTTTCGGCCCCCCTCGGACTGGAGTTGGTGGGAGCAGAAGGCAGCTCTGGGGCGGCAGCCGCGGATCTGGTGCAGGGGCTACTGGATTCCTGTCAACCACATGGAAGGAAAATAGGGCACAGAACACTGTTAGCTGCATTCCAAAAAGCTGCTGTGGCCCTTTAAGGGTGTTGAGAGTCTAGCATTCGATACTGTGCGGTTTCCCTCTGGCTTTTCTCTACTTTAACCATAAGACACAAAAGGGATTATTAGGTTGTAGATAAGATTACTAGGACAAACCTCAGAAACAGAGATCAGAGTGATAAACACACATTAATTAAGATAAACAGCAGCCAAGAGGACATTCCCTTAGTTTGAGTTCTGAAAACAAATGCCAATGAGTCTCTCTTAGAACACAAGAGGCAAAATCCAAAAGATTATTAATATGTAAGGTACTCAGAAAACTTGGAAGGTCTAAATCTCTATTTAATTGGAATAAGAGGTGTACCCTTAAGGCTGAGGAGGGTGGATTGCCTGAGCTTATAGGTTCGAGATCAGCCTGAGCCAGAGTGAGACTCTATCTTTAAAAATAGCTGGGTGTTGTGGCGCCTGTAGTCCCAGCTACTCGGGAGATCGAGGCAAGAGAATCACTTAAGCCCAAGAGTTTGAGAGAGGTAGGACACCAGGGCACTCTACCAAGAGCGACGAAGTAAGACTCTGTCTCCAAAAAAAAAAAAAAAGAAGTACATCCTTAAATTTTATCCTAGCTTTGATTCAATAAATATTCAAAATAAAATAGTATCAGAGGATGCCAAAATAATTGGCTGCTATCACAGCTACCTCATTCATAAGAAAAACAATCTCATGTTGAAAAGTATCATACCACAGAGCAGTACCATCTTATAAATCAGGTGGATATAATAACTTCTTTTACTGAAGCAACTTATTAAAAACAATCCAATTGAACGAATGGCTTATCAGAAATAAGCACCTAAAGGATAGAGTTTATCTATTTAAATTTTTGAAACTTACTTTTCTTTCGCTGTTAAAAGGGGAAGATTTTCACTGACCAAACCATAACTGAGCAATAGAATGGATTCTGCTGTCATTTCCTGATTTACAATTAATCCTGCGATGATTCGGCGTAAGGTTTCATGAACTTTCCGGGCCAGTTTTAAACTAGTGGTATTCTGTAAGATCTGAAGGCAAACAAATAAATGTCATGCCGAGATAACATGGAACTGCATTTTAGTACAATACTTTCAAGCATTATCTTTTGTATTTGCTTTCTAACATATTTCCTAATCAAAAAAAAAATTCTTAAGGCTTCAAATAGGTATAACATAAAGTAAAAGTTACAAGTAACTTCAACCCCAGAGATAACCACTGGGCAGTCTGTCTGCCTCTGGGTTTCTTCTACTGCCTACCAGCTCTCTGTGGACAAGGGCTCAGAGCACCCCCACCAGAGATCAGATAGGAGATGTCTAAATCCAACCCTCTAGTGCATTAAAGAGGGTGATTTATAGGGAAACACACACACACACGCACACACAAAATCAACAAAATGTATAGTCACTACTCATAGGAAACCATGAGGTTTAATACTAGTTCCTGGGCCATATCAGAAGAACTTAGTGGAACTTAGTTCCCTAGAACTTAGGGAACCCAGGGCCATCAACTTGGGCAGTTGGCACTCACTTCAAAGCTATTATCTTTCATAAGACATAGAACTCATAACTTTGATTACCTTGGGGGATTTTATAATATATATCATTTTATAAAACAAATACAATACCAATATATAACATATGTGCTCTGTTGACTCTTAATTGTCCTCAAAACATATCTTACATTCTTAGATCAGGCTCAGATAAAACTACACGTGGTCTAGGAATATATAGGAAGTTCATTTAACACTCAAACATTTGGAATTAGAGTAATTCAGGTCATTAGGGCTTTTTGCTCTTGTTTTCATAAATAAAAGTGTAATAAAGTCAACTACTAACATTTATTTAACGTTCACCTCTGTAACAGACAAAACAATCTGAAAGTAGGTAAATTATAGTCCCTGCTCTACAGGAGGCAGAACAAAACCATGGGAAGACTGAAGTTTACATTGGAAGATCTGGAACAAAACCCTGACGTCCTCCCTAACTATGGCTCTTTCTATCTTCCCAAGCTGAATTTTCATATCTGTAAAATATAGGTACCATCAATATCATAGACTGGTTGCAAGATTAGAAGAGGTAACACAGCAGTATTAGAACATAAGGTTAATAAATGCCAGGTCTCTTCTGCTTAGCAACATGCGAGTGGCGATCTGATTCTAAAATCTTGGTAATACAGGTTTGTTCTTCTAATTAAAAATTCTTGATAGAATTTCAAATATAGACATAACATATAAAGTAAGTTACCCATAGCCTCAACCCCCGAGATTACCATTGTGCACAGTCAGTGTGTCTCTGGATTTCTTTATGTTCTTAGCTGCTGACCTGACCTCGCTGTAAAATCCACCTGCCTTCCCTTTTTCATTTCAGAGTTTACACCAGGGATTGTGACTCTTGGATTAGTGTGCTCAACTCAGGGCTGCCACTCAGTGGCCCTGTGGTACTGGCATTCTTGACACCAAGATAAATGCTGGGTGATCTCACAGTATGGGGGTGTGGTTTGCCCTGCAAGGCTCCTTTTAGGTACTTATGATGTAGCAACATTAGGATTTCCTGTACCATGGTCAAGCCCTTACCTCTTTTAAAGGAAGGATAAGTTTTATAACCTGATCTTTTCCTACAAACTTGCCCAGGATTTCGTAAGAATCATAACTCTTGCTTCTCCGTGCCTCCATGACTTTGGAGAGAATCTGCTTTACTTCCTTCTCCTCAGCAACAGCACCAAACAACTCATGGTTGAAAATCTTTGAAAGAAAAAGAACAAATGGCAATTATGTGAGCTAGCAAGGTAGACTAACATAAGCTGTCTTTGGAAAACGGCACGGTATATCCAAATGCAAGGAAAGCAAGTTGAACTGGACTGAAAGCAGATGGTAGACAGTTCCTTTAGAATTCACTTGTTTCCAAGGCAATTTAGGGATCAATCACTAGAAAACAAACATATACCTAAAACACTTGAAGGGAGATATTAATGAGAATCAAACAAAAATTCATATTTTTCATACATAAAATTGTATGACTATTCAGACAGATCTGTCTTTTTTGATATTACCAAAGAGTAGCTTAATCTCCCTTCAAGAAATTCTCATGAATATTTGTAACTCAATCATTGAGATAAATGTAAATATTTAAATTGAGATTCAAAATGTTAATGTCTGTATTTTTTAATAAATGAACAAAAGATAGTATGATAAATTTGTTTTCTTCCTAATCCTAGCTCTTAAATTAGCACATTATCCGATTTTTAAAGTTAATAATTTCTCATTATTATAAATAAAGCTTTGGTGAACATACTTTTATTCCTTTAAAATAAATTCTTGAAAGTGATAATGCCTATCTACTGGGTCTTAGCTAATCTAAAAGAAGAACTAACACATTCTTTTCTCTTCTTTTTTTAAATTGAGACAGAGTCTTAACTTTGCTGCACTTGGTAGAGTGCTGTGGCGTCACAGCTCCCACAACCTCAAACTCTTGGGCTCAAGCGATTCTCTTCCCTCAGTCTCTCAAGTAGCTGGGACTACAGGTGTCTGCCACAAGGCCCAGCTATTTTTTTTGTTTTAGCAGGCCCAGGCTGGGTTCGAACCCACCAGCTCTGGTCCAAGTGGCCAGTGCCCTAGCCACTGAGCTATGGGTGCCGCTCATTATTTTCATTTTTATAAACTATTATTATTTCTTACTTTGTGAACTAATTTTTTGGTATACTTTGACCACTTTAAAAAAAAAAATTGGAATTCTTTTCTGTAAAGCTTACCTCAACCATTATATCTAAACAAGAGTCCAAATCCCCGACCTGCAGCTTGTTGGTGAGGCCTTGCAGCAGCATGTAAACTGTGAACGTCAGCACATGGACCTAAAATGAAATGCACAGGAAGAATATGAATGATCAGGAACACCACGCTAGAAAAACATAAGATCTATGGATCACTGCAAAGAGGGCTCTCAGAGTTCAACATGCCTGGAGTCAACAACCAGAGTCCCAGTTCTGTAGCACTGCCCTATGCTGCCCCTCAAGCTTTTTTTATTCATTTTTTTTTTTTTTTGAGACAGAGTCTCACTTTGTTACCCTAGGCTAGAGTACAGTAGCTCATACCTCATGGCAACCTCAATCAAACTCTTTGGTTTGAGCAATCCTCTTGCCTCAGCCTCCTGAGTAACTGGGACTATAGGTGCCTGTCATTATACCTAGCTAGTTTTTTTTCTACTTCTAGAACAGACAGGGTCTTGCTCTTGCTCAGGCTGGTCTTGAACTCCTGAGCTTAAACAATTCACCTGCCTTGACCTGCAGAATTACAGGCCTGAGTCACCACACTGGGTCAAGCTTTTTAGATTCTTTATGCTGCTTCCAGTGCCACAAAATTATCATCGTAAATATCAGCTAATAATCACAGGCTAAGGAAACACATTTATTTGTTAGACTAATATAGAGTCAATTGTAACAGCATAGTTTCTTAGGTATCCACTTGTAATCTTTAAGTATTTTTATATACGTATGGTCCTGACTTAACAATGGTTCAATTCATGACTTTTTTTTTTTGAGACCAAGTCTCACTCTCTTGCTTTGGGTAGAATACTGTGGCGTCAGAACTCACAGCAACCTCAAACTCCTGGGTGCAAGCAATCCTCGTGCCTCAGCCTCTGCATTAGCTGGGCCTACAGGTGTGCACCACACCACCTGGCTAGCTTTTCTGTTTTTAGTAGAGATGGGGTCTTGTTCTTGCAGAACTCCTGAACTCAAGTGATCCATCTGCCTTGGCCTCCCAGAGTGCTAGGATTACAGGCATGAGCCACTATGCCCAGCTGGATTTTGTTTTCTGTGAACTTTATGCAATTTTTAAAAATCCTTTTTTTTTTTTTTAATTTGGTGAGGGGCTGATGAAGAGTGACACTTGAAGAATACAATTTTGGCAGAGTCTACATGATTAGTCCTAAAACTTATATTAGTTGTTTTCAACATGAGGCGATTTACCTGGTATCCACGGACAAGGGTAGTCTGTAATTCTTTTAAAACATACTGGAGGAAGTGCACACCCAGATCCTCTATTATTTTTGCAAGAGTGCTGCGTGCAATGTCTCTAATTTCTTGTGCTCTGTTCTTGAGGAGGGCACACACTTTCAGCAAAATACTGAAAAAGAGAAGTTGAAAAATGACTAAGCAAATAAATAAGCAAATAAACATGTAAATATCCTTTTGTATTTTAATTGTTTATAACTCAAATTTTCTCATTAGCAAATTGTGACAATACTTTTTCTTTTCTTGACAAAAGATATTTATTTGTGAGTCATGAAGAAAAGAACCGACTTCTGAGCTTCAGTGCACTTTCCTGTACGCCACACAACACACCTTGGCAAATTGGCTTCCATAACTTCCGGTGGAAGGGACTGCATTAGCTTAACCATGGCAAAAGCTAACGGAACGCGAACCACTTCCTCATCATTCACAACCTTGGACTTGATCAGCTTGTGTTCTTCTTCTCTTTTAGTCTGTAAGAAAAATGTAGATTAAACTAAAATATAAATCAATAGATCAAGGACCCACCAGCACTCTCAACTTGGCATTCAAAAGAAAAGCTCTTTCTGTAGACTGATGCCTGTTTTTTAGTTTAGTGTCTTTAAAAACAAACTAAATTGTGCAATTTGGGAATAAACCTCTAAAAATTATAACAGAAACAAGAACGTTCTATTTTTCAAAGGAGCCACCAAAAACCCCCCAAAACCCAGGAAAAGGAAAGTCAAGTTTTCAGTGACGTGGGTTAAGACTGCTGTGAAGTATAAAAAACTCACATAAAGCCCAAGTCAACTGGAAATTTTGAGTGTTTGAGTTACACTGTTGGTCTGTGATAAACGAAGTGCCTTGAATAAAGAAAGTGTATTTACAAATACACAAAATGACCAAGTCAAACTTGCACACCAGAGGATGGCAATGTTTTTCTACAGAGTGCCACACAGTAAGTATTTTTGGCTTTATGGTCTCTGTTGAAGTCACCCAACTGTAAAGAGAAAGCAGATTCAAACATTATATAAATGAATGGGTATGGCCATGTTCCAATAAAACCTCACTTACAAAAACAGGCTGCAGGCAAGTTAGACTTAGCCCATGGGCCGTAGTTTGCCAACCCACGATTTACACTGAGGGGAGAGAAAAGGGGTTGGCTTCCCGAGAACGTGCTGCTAAGTGTTATCCCTGTTAACTGGGGAAAGTTGAATTCTGAACAGTAAAGAAGTGGCCCAGAGCATAAAAGGGAAACATACTCGGATTTTTAATAACTTTTCTTGGACGGAGGAGTTTCTTACTATCTACTTTGATGACAGAAAGGGACATAACTACCACAGCAAAATGACAGAGGAGGCGCATGAGTGCCTCGCTGCAGCAGGAGCAGAGCCTGAAGGTGATGAGACAAGGAAGGGAGGTGAACTGTGATGAGA
>CAUYQV010140843.1:0-21238 GCA_963574575.1 Galagoides demidoff
TGGGGGTTTCCCGCCTCACCAGGCAGAAACCCCATGGGACCCTGGCCCTTCACTGCCTTCACCTTCCTGACTATGCATACAGAGCTGCTTTCTGTTCTCCTGTCGTTTGGCTTTCGTGGTTTCCCTAAACAGCAGCACACCACAAGTAGAAAGCAGAGCTTACAGAGAACACCCATGCTCTGCAGTGACATCTGCAACCCAGGCCTTCCAGGATTTCCGCTACCTATGACATCATGGGAGCTGTAGCTAAAAGGAAAGAGAAAGCAGGCTCTAGTAGCCTGTGTGTGGGCTCTTGTAGCCCTCCCAGGGGAAGACCGCCCACTGCATCAGACCTGAAAGCTGGTTTCACATCTATGCAGAAGGTTCACCACTTCCTGGAGATTTCTCTTCCCGTTGCAAAAAGCCAAGACCTCGGCAAGAACAGATGCTACATGTAATCGGCCTGTTTCCTTACCCTAGCACTATGATAAAGAGAATAAGTGTGTGGCTTGGGGCACGACATGGCGTCCTTGGGATTAGAGTCTAGGTAGAGAGTGACGTGTAGTCACTGCCTACAGCGGGCTGTATAGACCAGGTACCCACCGAGCTTCACACCCTTCCCCTACTGAAGGTTCCAGGGGACAGGCAGAATTGCCAATCTGGGTGTGAAACTCAATACTATCCAGGAAAAGTTCCTAATTCATAGTGAATATTGTGGTATGTGAAGTATTTTGTCCTCTTTCACATTGTGCTCCAAGGGTGAAGTAAGAAAGCACCCATCCTAATATTGTTTACATGATTTGTCCATTTTTAATCATAACTTGTGTTCTAAATGGAAATGAAACATACCTGTGTATGCTATTCATTTGCTGATTCTCGTACCTGGCACAATTATCCCTTTCCTCATTATTCCCAATCCCATTCTTCACTTCCATATCACAATTGCTTCCTTCCTCCTCTTTTTGAAATCCCTCCTGCACCTCCTCTTGATTCCTTGTTAACCTGCACTGCTCAAATGTATAGCTATTTGCTGTTCCCTGGAGGGATTTCTTCATCAATTTTTTCTTCAGTATATAAAGCCACTGTTAAAAGCAGAAGTCGGATGAAAGATCTAAGTTTCGTAGAAACTCTTAAGACCTTTTACTATTCTTATAATAAATATTTCCAGTAGTGAAAGAATTTTACTGTTAATAATAATATAATAGTAGCTGTAGCAAAAAGGAAATCTAGGCAATGCCCCAGTTCTAAATATCCCCCTGACGTATAACTCGTACTTACGAATGAAGACTATTATGAGTAGTTGGTAAATGTACCTATTCCAATTTACATCCAAATTTAAGGGAATTTACCTCATTTCTAACCTGGGGATTGGCTATAAAAGAGTGGTTCTATGTATCTGGAACTATGAAAACTGTTACATGGGAAGACCGCCATCTCCTGGCCACAGTGGACAAAGACAGCATCCAAGTGTGTGGAGAGTCAGCTTTTGTTTCTACAAAAGTCCACCCTTTGGCCAGAGATTTTCTTTCCTTCAGAGACTTTTTCCTGGAAAGAATTGAGCACAGTACTAGAATAAGTCCATTTCCTTAACTTTTATGTCTTAGACAGGAAAAGTACTCCCAGATTCAGGCAGGCCATTTCCTCTTTGGACAACGGGCAGCTATGTGGGGCAAGTGTCAGAAAGCGTCCCTTGCCCCTAGCCTGCTCAGCCTTCCAGAGCCTCCTGACTCATCAGTCCCTTCCATGTCAAACCAATCTGGGCCGGCAACTGCAAGGGATATCAGGGTGAAGCTCCTGTTTGACAGTGCATTAACTCTTTTTTAAGAGTTTTACAAATTGACGTCTATTATCAGGTTATGTGCCTTGACTTTATAATCAGGAAAAAATTCTCATTCTCAGTTTGAATAACAAAGGAACTTGCATCATTTTCACCTCAATTCAGTAGTTAAAAGAGATGGAACATAGGCAAAGGAATTTCAGAGAACACATGACTGGCAATTGACATCTAGGGACTATTGGGGTGGAACTGAGAAATATTGAGGTAAACAGCATGACACTGTAATTATAGCAGCTAATTAGAAAGCATGGATGAACTACCCAAGAGTGAAATGCTCATGTAGCAGGGAGGAACCTCAGTTTTCAAAGGATCTCTCAAGTATCTGTCTCAGCTTAGAGACAGTCTTCTCTCTTATGGATGGGATAGAAGGTTCTAAAACATTAAAGGATTTTTGTCCCTTACCTTTCCCCCTCCTGTACTGCTGTAGGGGGAAGCAGTTTAGGAACATAAACATTTTTAAATAAACCAGGCTCTGTCCTTATGATTTCCTAATGTTTTTTAAATATTGTGACTCCTTTCATTCTTTGTTATACTTTTTTGTTTTGTAATCTAACTTTTGAAATTACCTTTTCAGGGTGCCGAAATTTCTGATTTGGCTGTTTACTGTCACATTGCCCTGGAAATATTTCTAGCCATATCTTGTTTCATATCCTGAATTATTAACATATTATACTTACTATATCTTCTACAGTATTGGGGACTGAGCACCAGGTCTGAAGGGACTTGAGCAGGGATTGCAGTGGGTGCTATGAGTGCTGAGCTGCCCAACCTGCATGTGTCTGGCTAAGGAGTCAGACATTATTCCCCCATCCCCACCTCAGCTGAGGCACATCTAGTTCATCTGAGAAGGAGCACAGGGAGGCAGAGTTCAGTGCCCCAGTGCCCATGGAGACATGAAGAGGGATCACCTTGCAATACCAGCTGGAGACAGCCAAGGTTTTCCAGCCTCAGGCAAAAGTATGAATGTGGCCTCAACCCAGACACTTTCTGTCCTGTGATTCATGACCTACAGGGATCAAAACCCACTGATGTCCAGTCTGCCACCAAACATATGAAATTGAGTAAGCCTTGCCCACACATCTACACCCAAAGATCTAGGAAAGAATCCAGGAGGTCATTTTACCTCTGTTTAGATGCTTCCACTTCTGATTCCTGAGGAGACTGGACCAGGCAAAGGAAACTCCCCTGCTAAAAAACCAAATTACACATCATGAATTTGAAAGAGTTGAAGAACCAGAAGCAGAAAAATTAGAAAAATAGTGTGATCCCCTTGCCTTAAAATTCCCTTAATTTTTCTTACTTCATCATGACTTAGAAAGTAATGCAAGAGTGGAAAGACAAATCTTGTCCAGTAAACCACCTTGTGAAAAGAAATATCACAGGGGAAGAGTAAAATGGTGGATGAGAAGGTTCATTTAGCCGAGCTCTCATAGAAGGATCAGGGAAAAAGAGAGAACCCTGCCATATGTGGTGCGGGGACCTTACCCAGAGTCATAGCTCAGGGAGCACAAAGAGGAGGTGATAAGCTGAATACAGGGTATGATCCACAGCAGTAGAAATACGATGAATTAGGCAAGTGACTGCAACTGGCTGGGATCAATTGTCACCCCACAGAGGTCCCGGATGGGAAGAAGGCTTTCCAGAGTTTTCAGTTGGGTGAAGCTGCGCATTGGGTGGAAAGCTTGAAAGAGTGAGTGTATAGCAACCAGATTTGAATGCTGGTTGGAGTATGGATTTCCCATAGGATTGATGGATGGCAAGGCAGGCATGCTGAGAAAGTCTTGGTGGATGGGGGCTGCCATTAATGAAAGGTCATGAGAAGGTCTTAACAGGGGTCTAAAATATGGCAATCTTAATTCCACCTGCAGGATCAGAACTCTACTCTTGAGACAGGGTAAGGGACTCTGGCACCCCATGGGAACTGGAGTCAGGGGATAATGTTAGACCTGCCCCTGAAGGATTCTTGTGAGCATTAAGATGCCAATCTGGCAGAGTCATAATACTGAGGAAACAATCAGGTGATCACTGAAGGCAACTAAGTTTAGAATAAGGACCAAAGAGGTTCCTGACTATGCTGTCTGTCTCCAAAACAACCCATAGCACCACCTGGTGTCCTGGCAACATATTACAGCATACTGTCATCAAGAGCAAGGACTTCTGTTTATTTGGCCATGAGGAAGGGTTTGGCTTTGCTCAGGCTGAACCACTTCAAGACCTAAGCTCTGAGACAAGGCAATTTGAAGTAAAGGAGGCAGTGAGAAGGAAAAATGAGGACAAAGAGACAAAAAAGAAAAAAGAACATATGAAGAGAATCCCAGAGAAAAATTTAGGCAATATGAAAAACCAAAACAAAGAAACTCCCTCAAGAGACCATGAGGCAGCTACTACAGAAGACTCCACCTATAAAGAATTAATGGACTTGGCAGAAAAGGAATTTAAAATATGGATGATAACAACAGTAAGTTATGGATAAGAAAGTGATGTATACAGCTATCATTTAATAACAATAAATAAAATTTAAAATTTCCAAAAAAAATAAAATGGAAAGACAAAACCAAAAGTCAGATGAGAGATATATAGAATATAGAAAAGATATAGCAGAGCTTTAGGAAATGAAGGAGACAAACAGTGAGTGTAAAGATACAGTAGAAAGTATCAAAAATAGGTTAGACCATGGAGAAGAAAGAACCTCAGAGCTACAGGATAAAGTTTTTGAGTTAACTCAGATAGTTAAGGAGGCTAAAAAGAAGAGACAGAAAGCAGAACAGGCACTTAAAGAACAACAATACTCCATGAACCATTCAAATATACAAATAATAGGGATTCCTATAGGTGAGGAAGATTTTTCCAAAGGAATGGAAGCCCTACTGAAGACTACTATAAATGAAAACTTCCCAAGTTTTACTAAAGACCCCAACACACTCCTTTCAAATGAATATCAAACCCTATGTCATCTCAACTCAAACAAAGCCTCTCCAAGACACATTGTAATGAACCTGTGAAAAGTCAAGATGAAAGAAAAAATTCTGCAAGCAGCCAAGAGTAAATGCCAACTGACTTACAGAGGCAGAGCCATTAGGACAACAGCAGACTTTTCAATTGAAATCTTGCAAGCCAGAAAAGCATGGTCATCCACCTTCAACGTTCTTAAACAAAACAATTTTCAGCCCATAATTCTGTATCCTGCTAAACTAAGCTTCAAAATTGATGGAGAAATCAAATCTTTTGCAGATATACCAGCACTGAGGAAATTCACTACAAGACCAACTCTAAAGGAAATACTTAGACCTATTCTACACACTGACCATCACAATGGACCATCAGCAAAGTAAACACGCAGAAGCTAAAGGTCAAAACTTAGCTTCTACAATGGCACAAATGATAAAACTACACAATGGACTTTCACAAAATAAGATGAATAGAATTCTGTCACACTTATCAATTCCCTCAATAAATGTCAATGGACTGAATTCATCACTGAATAGGCACAGGCTGGCTGATTAGATTAAAAAGTATGTGCCATTCATATACTGCCTCCAAGAGATACACCGGGCCTTAAAGGACAAATCAAGACTCAGGATTAAGGGATAGAAAACTATATTTTAAGCATATGGAAATGAGAAGAAACGAGTGGTTGCAATCTTATATTCAGATATAAGTGGGTTTAAAGCAACTGAAGTTAAGAAAGACAAAGATGAACACTATACTGGTCAAAGGAACAATACAACAAGAAGACATTTCAATTTTAAATATTTATGCACCCAACTTAAATGCTCCCAAATTTATGAAACAGCCCTTGATGGGTCTAAGCAATATTATATCCCATAACACCACTTTGACATAACTAAAAAGATCCTCTAAACAGAAACTAAACAAAGATACAAAGGATTTAAATGTGACCTGAGAACAAATGGGATTAATAGACATATACAGAACACACCATCCCAAAGCTAACGAATATACATTTTTCCCATCAGCTCATGGTATGTACTCCAAAATAGACCACAACCTAGGATACAAATCAAACCTCTGTAAAATTAAAATAGAAATTATACCTTGTATCTTCTCAGAACAAAAGGCGATAACGGTGGAACTCAATTCCAACAAAAACCTTCAGCACCACACAAAGACTTGGAAATTAAACAACCTTATGCTGAATGATAGTTGGGTTCAGGAAGAGATAAAAGAGGAAATTCTTAAATTCTTCAAACATAACAACAATGAAGACACAAGTTACCGAAACCTGTGGGATACACCAAAAGCAGTCTTAAGAGGGAGAGTTATTGCATTAGATACTTATATTCTAAAAAAAAAAATAAAAGTAAGAAACAAAAAAAGAACAACAACAAATTCACAATCCATCTTATGGAATTGGAAACAGAGGAACAATCTAATCTCAAACCCAGCACTCCAAGAAAGAAATAGAAAAGAAGAAACGAAATAACTGAAGAAAAGAAATAACCAAAATTAAAGAGATTAATGAAATTGAAAACAAAAGAATCATTCAGAAAATTAATGAAACAAAAAGTTGGCTTTTCAAAAAAATAAATAAAATCAATAAATGTTTGGCCAGATTAACTATAAATAGAAAGGTAAAATCTATGATAAACTCAATCAGAAACAATAAAGGGGAAATAACAGATTCCACAAAAATACAAGAGATCATCTCTGATTACTATAAGAAACCCTATGCCCAGAAATTTTACAATGCAGATGAAATGGATATATACCTGGAATCACACGCTCTCCCTAAACTTAACCAAAAAGAAATAGATCTCTTGAACAGATCAATTTCAAGAACTGAGATCAAATAAACAATACAAAATCTTGGGGAAGGAGAGAAGATGGCTGACTAGTAGCAATGCTAGGTAGAGGCTCCTGACCAGAGGGAGAAAAAAACTGGACAGAATTGGACTCTATGAAACAACAACTGGGAAGTTTAGCCAAGAAAAAAATTCAGCAAGCTGTGATTCTGAGGAAGAGCATCCAAGTAAACAAATTACAGGTACAAAGCCTATCGCCTAGAGGATGGGAGACCCATCCCCCAAGCTGGAGGCTAACTTTGGGCTCTCTGCAAGTGAGCAGGGTACAAAAGACCTCTCATTTTATTTCACTGGAGAGAGCCACTAAACACTGGGTCTCTTTCTCCAGGGAGGTCCCACTTATGAACCTAGACACTACCCTGTCCAGCATAAAATTGAACAAATATTTTCCCCACAAATTCCAAACTCACAGTCCACCCTTTCCCCCCCTCACATGGCAGTGTGAAGTTCTGCCCACTGCAGAACCCAGAGTGTTTGGTCTATTTCTGAGAGATCTGGGCATAGGGTGGAGCACAGAACGAAAGCACAGAATCTGTGACTAATGGGGAAGAAGGAGGACATGAGAATAAAGGGACGCGTGGCAGGAGGAGGAGCAGTCCCCTGGTTATGACTATGCCTGGCCAGTGGTGGAGTTGACCCTCAGTTCTGGCTGCGTTTGGCTGGAGGGGATGTAGAAACCCTGACTCTGTTGGGTTGCCCACAAGTGGGGGAGTAAACTGAGCTCAGAGGGTGGTGGCATGGTCCCCAGCTCCAACTGAGCCAGTGAGCAAAGACGCAGACTCCAGACTCCCGCTGTCCAGTGGGCAGGGAAGAGAATCCAGTGGACTGAATCCAGCTGAGCCATGAACAGAGGCTTCCCAGGTGTGGACTAAGCCCTGCAGAGGGGATGTGGTCCCCCAGCTCCAACTAAGCTGGAGACCAAAGATGCAGATGCCAAAGTGGACTGAGTCCAGCAGGTTGGGGCATGGACCCCAGATCCACCTGAGCAGGGGAGCAGAGGAGTAAATACCCAGTCCAAACTGAGTCCGGTTGTGGGGTCCCAGACTGCCAGCTTTGACTGTGCCCAGGATGCAGGGGCGCTGGGACTTTGACAGACAATTGGAAGCTCATCAGAGGGAACCAGGTGTTATATCCTCAGGGTTGTGGGACAGAACTCACTGTGGATTTCTATCCACAGTTGGAGACACTTGTATCCCTCTCTGTTGAGCAGGGTTTGTACTGCCCAAGACAATTTGATTGGGATTCATATCTGGGGCTGTCCACCCAGGGACATTCTGAGGTTGACCTTTGAAGTTCTGTAGCAGAAAAGAACTGAATGGTGTGGGTGGGGTGCCACAACTCAGCTTTCTATATCTCTCCCCAGCTGAGATTTAAACCTAATACCATGACTTCATAGGATAAGGTAGAGGTTGGCTGATTTCAAAATGGGGCCAACTTGTGCTATCTCACTAAGTAGATTCTCAGTCTCTGGCCAAAACTCTGAAAGGGGCCTTTATAAAGTTGTAGGGGATAAGCCACAATTAAAAGGCCTAGTGCTTTGGTAAGGAGCTGATTAACTCTTCAATCTCACCCTATCAGTTTTTTTTTTTGTTTGTTTGTTTGTTGTTTTTTGTTTTTTGTTTTTTTTTGAGACAGAGTCTCACTTTGTCACCCTCCGTAGAGTGCTGTGGCATCACAGCTCACAACAACCTCCAACTCTTGGGCTTAGGTAATTCTCTTGCCTCACCTTCCCAAGTATAGGCACCCACCACACACCCAAGCTACTTTTTTGTTGCAGTTTGGCCAGGGTTGGGTTATATGGGACCAGCACCCTACTCACTGAGCCACAGGCACTGCCCTCACACTACCAGTTTTAATAACTAAACAGTGGGAAATAATCTTGAGATGGAACCAATGAAAGAACTCTGGCAACATGAATAACCAAAGTAGATCAACCCCACCAAGAATGACAAAGGAGATACAACTGAAGATGCCATGCATAGACAAATGGCTGAAATGTCGAAAATTGAATTCAGATAGCAAATAAGATGAATAGAATGAAAGAAAAGATAGAAACTGAAATCCAAACAGTAGTGCTAAAGTTGTCTCAATAAATTAATGGTTCCAAAAACCAAGTCACCAAAGACATGGATGTATGCAAAAAAAAAAAAGATAGCAGAGTTCAAGGACATAAAAAATTTATTTAAGGAGATCCAAAATACAGTAGAATCCCTCAGTAATAGAGTTGATAAGGCAGAAGAGAGGATCTCTGAAATTGAAAACAAAGCTTTTTAATATTACCAAACACTCAAAGAGGCAGACAAAAGGAGAGTAAAAACTGATCATTCCCCGAGAGAGTTGTGGGATCACTCCAAAAGAACAAACATTCATCTTATAGGAATTCCTGAAGGAGAAGAGGATGGTCCTAGAAGTACAGATATCTACTCCAATAGATTATGGAGGAGAATTTCCCAAACATTGCAAGAGATATAGAAATTCAGATAGCAGACACTTTCAGTACCCCAGTCAGAATCAGTCCAAATAAAACATCTCCTAGACATATTGTGATTAACTTTGCCAAAGTTAAGATGAATGAGAAAAATTCTGCAAACACCCAGATGTAAGAAAAGCATACTTACAAAGGGAGAAATATTAGAATGACTGCACATCTCTCAACCAAAACCTTTCAAGCCAGAAGAGGGTGGTCATCAACTTTCAATCTCCTAAAAGAAATCAACTTTCAGCCCAGATATTTTATCCACCCAAACTGAGTTTCATTTGTGATGGAGAAATCAAATACTTTCCTGAAATACACATGTTGAGGAAATTTGCCATGACTAAACCAGCTCTCCAGGATATTCTCAGACCCATCCTCCACAATGACCAGAACAATGCTCTGCCACCAAAGTAAACTCACCCAGAAATCCTTGAACAAAGTCCAACTTCCACAGTGGTGAAAGTAATTAAAAATATTCACTAGACATTTGAAAAACATGACACCCAAAACACTGCCAAGCTTATCAATTCTCTCAATTAATGTGAATAGTTTAAATTGTACTCTAAAGAGGCACAGGGTAGCTGATTGGATACATAAACTGAGACCAGATATCTGCTACATACAAGAATTTCATCTTACCTCAAAGGATAAAAATAGACTCAGGGAGAAGGGATGGACTTCTATAATACAGGCAAACAGAAATCAGAAAAAAGCAGGGGTGCAATTTTATTTGCAGATACAATTGGCTTTAAAAAAACAAAGATACGGAAAGATAAGGATGGTTGCTACATATTTTTCAAGGGTAACACTCAACATGAAGAGATTTCTATAATTAACATTTATGCACCCTACCAGAATGCTCCTCAATTTATAAAACAAACCCTAATGGAAATGAACAACTTGATATCTTCCTATAATAGTTTGAGATTTTAACACTCTTTTGACAATTTTAGATAGAACCTCCAAGAAGAAACTAAACAAAGAAATATTAGACTTAAATTTGACCCTAGAACAAATGGACTTAACAGACCTCTACAGAACATTTCATCCTAATAAAACTGATTATACATTCTTCTCATCAGCCCATTGATCATCATATCTTAGAACACAAGTCTAACCTCAGCAAATTTAAAAGAATAGAAATTACTCCTTGTATCTTCTTGGCCCACCAAAGAATAAAAGTTGAACTCAACAGCAATAGGAGTCGTCATACTCAAACAAAGTGATGGAAACTAAATAACCTTAAGCTGGGTCAAAGACAAGATTAAGAAGGAAATCATGAATTTTTTGGAACAAAATGATAATGAAGACACAAATTATCAAAACAGGTCTAAGAGGGAAATTTATAGCACTGGAAGCCTTCATCAAGAAAACAGAAAAAGAGGAAGCCACTTAATGGCTTAATGACCCAACTTAATGGGTCATCTCAAGCAAGTGGAAAAGGAAGAACATTCTAACCCCAAACCCAGCAGAAGAAAAGAAATAACCAAAATTAGGGAAGAATTAAATGAAACTGAAAACAAAAAATCATTCAGAATCTCAACAAAACAAAAAGTTTGTTTTTTGAAAAGATTAATAAAATTAATAAACCTTTGGCCAACCTAACCAGAAATAGAAAAGTAAAATCTCTAACATTGTCAACCAGAAATGATAAAGGAGAAATAACAACAGACACCTCAGAAATTCAAAAAACCCTCAGTGATTACTTAAAAAACTCTATTCTCAGAAATATGAAAATCTGAAGGAAATGGATAAATCAGAGAAATGCAAATTCAAAACTACCATGAGATACCATCTAACCCCAGTGAGAATGGCCCACATCACAAAAATCTCAAAGATGCAGATGCTGGCGTGCATGTGGAGAGAAGGGACCCTTTTACACTGTTGGTGGGACTATAAACTAATACAACTTCTTTGGGAGGAAGTATGGAGAATCTTCAAAGAACTCAAATTAGACCTCCCATTTGATTCTGCAATCTCATTACTAGGCATCTACCCAGAAGAAAAAAAATCCTTTTATCATATAAACATTTGCACTAGATAGTTTATCATCGCTCAATTTATAAAACCATAATGTGGAAATAGTCTAAATGCTCACTAAAACCCAGGAATGGTTTAACAAGCTGTGGTATATGTAAACCATGGAATACTATTCAGCCACTAAAAAAGATGATGACTTTCTTTTTTATATTAACTTTATCTTTTGTATTAACCTGGATGGAGGTGGAACACACTCTTCTTAGTAAAGCATCACAAGAATGGAAAAGCAATAATCCAATGTATTCAAGTCTAATATGAAGGCAGTAGATGAGCTAATATAAGGAGGGGCAGGGAAATGAGCAAGTGGGAAGAAAGGAGAAGGAAGGGGGATGGGGGTCACAGTGTATGGCACAACTCTTAGGGCAAGACACAAGTATAAGAGGGACTTTATCTATCAGATTCAATCAGTGTAACCTAATACTGTGTATCCTCAATGAATCCCAAACAATAAAAAAAAAAAAGAAAAGAAAAGAAGTTTCAGAAATTTGAAATGAAAAAAAAAAATCACAAACAGGTAAAGGAAAAAGGCCTCTATGATACAATAGCTGGGGTCTAACTGCCCTGCCTTGTAGAGTGAGACAGAGGAACAAAGAATCCCAAGAGAATCATGCTGACTAGATGAAAAAGTGAAAGTCAATAGTTTCTATAATGATAGTTTCTAACGAAAGACACCATTAGTGGGCCCCCTTTCTCCACCTGAGAAACATTGAGGATAGTAATAGCTTAAGTAAAAAAATTAAACAATAATATCCATACCTCAATACTGAAGGTAAAACGATTGTAATTGGATAATTCCTTTACTTCCTTAGACAAAACAAACTTTTACTATCAGAATCAGAGAATTGTTGGCATGATATTTGGGGACATGGATCAGGTGAGGAGGACATCATCCCTGAGAGCTGGGCTTCTAGAGTGTTTAGGGTGTTGAAGGGTTAATTCTTCTACTGATAAAGAAACAAGTCCCTTCTCAGTAAAAGAGTTCTAAAGACATTAGGATGTGGTGAACCAGCTCTCTAAAAGCATCTCTGGAAGAGTTTGGGTCGAGGACACTTTGCTACTACAGAGGAGAAGATGTTACTAACTGTAATGACTACCTCGTGAGTGAGATGATGCCAGTGAAGTATCTAGGAATTATAATCTCCACTCCCATATGCACCTGGGAAGACTGAAAATTACTACTCGGATATCGACATAGCCGGAGGAGCACTATAAGCCTCAGTAAGAAAATGGTGGGAAGAAAGGGCAATGTCTGTACTAATCTTGACCTTGTGGTCCCAGTGAAGTGTAACTACACACCTTCATGAGTGTTTCCTACAGGGAAGAAAAGCATCAAAGAAGCTTATTTACTAACCATCGTCATTCTCTGTTGTGAATAAAATAGCAAAAAAATCTTCATTCTTGATGCTAAAGAACTTATTTGCCCCAGATGGTCTGGTAAAGCTCTAACCAAATAGAGAAACCCAAAGGGCCTGTTAAAGAAGGAAGATAAAAATGGAAATTAGGATACAGCTAAAAATTTGCACCTAGAACATATAAAAGCTGTGTGTCTGTTTAAAGTATTCAATAATAATATATACTGGTAACAAAAGATGAATACAAGTCACCTTCGAGCACCTCTTGTAATTGCAGAAGTCAAATGTGACTTGAATATTACAACTGTGATACAATTTTTTCTTTTCTTAAAATATGTATACATTTTTTGGCATATGTCTGTATTTATATACTTTGTACATGTGTGTTTCACAATCTCTATATATAGGTATAATAGAAAACCTTATGGCTTTAGAACATAAGGTTTTTAAAGATCGTGTTCCATTTGATTGATAAGTTTCCATTTGTATTGATACATGTGACATTTACTTTATTACATTTACTTTATTTATTTATTTATTTATTTATTTATTTTGTAAACTGATGTTTATTTTCCTCCAACTTTATTTCCATCTTGTTTAAGAGCTTGTGGAAGAACAGCTTAAGACCAATCAATGGTTGTTCCTACCCATTCAGTGGCCTGAGCAGTGGGAGCTGCAGACCAGTCTTCAGTGGCAGGCTGGGTGCTCCAGTCTTCAGTGGGGACCTGCTGAATAGGCATAGAGGGCACCTGCAGCCTTCTGACCAGTCTGCAACCTCTGGTTGCATAGCAGTAAACTCAGGAGCTGGAGCAGTCCATTCACCCCGAAATTCCTCCTTGGTCACAGCTTTCTCAGCAGCAGCCTGCTCTTCCTTTTTAATCTTTTCAAGAGCTCTGTAGAAATAGAGATCTGGCATGACCTCCCACGATATTCACAGGAGATGGTGCCATGCATGTGGAGAACTTTCCTGGGCAAACATCCACCATATCAAACCTACTGAGTGAGCTCCCTTGCTGTTATATGGGAGGGTGATGTCCACATAATGCAGAGGAGAATCTGTGCTACACAGAGCAATGGTAGGCAGGTTAACATAAGATGCCTCTGTGAGAGGCTGGTGGTTAGCCCTGGGGTCAGTAACCAGTAGGAGATGAGGCTGCCAGAAGGCTGCCTGGATCTGGTTAGTAAAGGTTCCAGGATTGAAGCAGCCAGTAATAGGAGTAGCTCCAGGGCAGCAGCAAACTTTAGCACAACTCACTGGCCAGTATTCCTGGAGGATATGACACTGACATCAGCAGGGTGTTCAAGGGCAACAATGGCCTCAGCTGCAAATAGAAGTTTTTCCTAGGTCCTCTCCAGATTTATGATGTAGATGCCATCACTTTTCCTTTTGTAGATATACTATTCCATTTGGAAGTCAAGGTTGGTGCCACCTAAGTGGGTTCCTGCTGCAAGGAAGTTGAGGACATCCTCTTCCTTCATTTGCAGGACATCAAGGGCTCTGGACATTGTGAAAATTTCCCTTTAAGTTACAGTAGGAATCCAGAAGAATGCAGTATGGGCCCTCCCTGAGCAGCGCAGAAAGCTGAAGTTTACTTTCTTATTAAAAGTATTTGTTCTGTAAAATTTGGATTCAGTTGAAAGCCTGCACTCAAGAATCCAGAAGGCCACATGTAGCCTTAAGGCCAAAAGTTCCCCACCACTTCAGGGAGAGTACACAAATGAAAACAAAAAATGGAAGTACAAGTATAGAGAAATGTTTAGGAAATGAAAGCTACTTGTTTCCTATTAAAAGACATGCAAAGAAAGAACGTCTTCAGAGAACCTAACGGCCCAGGTTGACCCGGACCCAACTCAGCTAAGCCAGATGCAGCCTCATCTCCCAATGACTCTCCTGTTCCCCCCCATTGATGGCTCCTGTGATGTGCAGCTGGGGCACTGATGCATCTCTGGGCAGTGACCTACCTCAGAGTCATGGTCTGCTTAGCAAGAAGACCTTGCTTGGTGCTTCTGGACCAAATGAGAAAAATCTCTTCCTGTGTCTGAAGAACAGAAGTGACTTTGGATCCCCTTGGGAGATAGTAAATGGCAGCCAGCTGCAGAAGGCCCAGGCCATGCCTGTCCTCCATGAGATGCTCCAGCAGACCCTCCTCCTCCACACAGAGGCTCCTCTGCTGCCTAGAACACGACCCTCCTGAACAAACCGCACCCTGGACTTCATGAGGAGCTGGGACACCTAGAAACTTACTTGGTGCAGGCAATGGAAGAGGAAGACCCCATGGTGACTGAGGGCCCCAACCTGATCTTGAAGAGGTTCTTCCAGGGAATCCATCTCTATCTGCAAGAGAAGAAATATAGTGACTGTGGCTGGGAAACTGTCAGAGTGAACATCATGAGATCCTTCTCCGCGTCAACAAACTTGCTAGAAAGACTGAGAAGCAAGGATGGAGGCCTGGGGTCATCTTGAAATGACTCTCATTGACTAATCAGCCCTGTTAGACTTGCACACATCTTTGGTCATTTCAAAAGACTGATTTCAACTTTAGTCACAAAATTTATTGCATTAATTCTGCAAATACTTTGTCAGGGTATTATGCAAGTATAGTAAAAACACATCCAAGAGATTAGCTTCTAATATGTTATTTATTATTTATTTATTGATTTTTACTCATTTGTTTATTCTTACATCTTATCATATTATTAATATTTATATTTTTCATATAACAGCTATTTGCCTCTACATTGGATTAAAATTATAAAACATGTTCACCTTTCCATTTTATTACATTAGATATTATATTTTATTATCTGTTAAACTCTTATCAAACAAAACTTCTTGAATTTGCTCCTTCTAAAACCAAAATCCAAATGTTGGTTTTCTGAATCAAAATGAAGAATAAATGATAGTATTCATTTACTTATTCATTTACTCCATTCGTATCATACGTATAAAGTGAGTACAAAGTGGCAGATTTTGGAATATCTGTCAAGAAATACAAATGAATAAAACAAATACAGTTTCTTCTGTGTAGAAACTTTCACTTTTATAGGAAGAGAAACATAAAAGTAGTACCACCTTCACTTATTTGAAATACTACAGAAATATATAAAAGAAACTTCAGGTGCAAGTGATACTTGGAAAGAAATAAAATTAAATGCCCTTTCTAAGGGAGATGTGAAAGTGCAGAGTATTACTGGCAATTGGAAGTATAGGTCTAGAATGAACAACAAATGCCATAGCCAAAGTACTAATTTAAGATTCTCTATTGCATGACTGTAATGAGGACATGGGAATGAATATAGTCACTTATAAATAGATGGGACAATGAAATGAAGGCCAAAACCTTGTCCTGCAGACCCTCAATAGTTAAATTTAGGGCAAACAGAGAGGCTGCCAAGGGCGGTGGGGCTGAGAGTCTAGTGCAGTTAGAAGGACAAATAAAGAAGTCAGGCAGAGACTTGTGAGGGAAAGACATTAGTACTTTCAGGGAAGAGGAAAACTGACATGTCCTAGTGGACCCCAAAATAAATGCCTCAAAACTAGCCAAAGTTAGTTCAGTGGAATTAATGGGATAGAAACCAGATGGGCATAGGTCAAAGAGGAAACACAGAAAGAGGAATTAAAAACACTGAATATAGAAAATTATTTTGAGAAGCATGTTTGTTGAATGAAATTATGAGATGGCACCTGAAGAAGAATGTGAATTAATGACCCTTGTATGTTTTTTCATGTTTCTGCAACATCTTTTCAAAAAATCATGTTCAGAAATCAGATACATTGACAAAAATATATGAACAGTTTTAAGACTTATTTAAATAATTGCTTATTTATTTTGGTAAAATAGTAATTTATCAGTGTTCTAATCAATGTTACTTTGTAATGGGCAAACAATAATTATTACCCATTTGCTGGCTAATTTCAGACTTATTCAATCAAATGTTATTTTCAGATTTCATTTTATTCCATTATTTTAATTTTCTCTAGTTTTGTTTGCCATATATGTTATGTATTTATGACTTCATAGTTTCTAATCATTGACATATACATTTTCTGAAAAATATAGCCATATTATTTGATAGACACTTGTTTTTACTCTCACCTGTGTTCAAAGAGCTGGACAGTTCCTTTCTTGTTTAAATTATTAAATGTCTAGAATGGAGAACTAAGCTTCTCTCTAAGCATATTCCTCTTTGGACCTGTCAGTTCCCTCTCTTATAAATCTGTTTTTATGTTCAATTCTTTTTTATTTCTCTTTTAAAATTAATGACTGACACTTAATAATTGTACATATGTATGGGGTTCGATGTTATGCTTCAAAATATGCATACATTGTGTAATGACCAAATCAGCATAATTAGCACATCCATCACCCTAAACACTTACCATTTCTTTGTGATGAGAACATTCAAAAACACTTTTTCTAATTATTTTGAAATATACAGGTCCCCAAGTTACAAACATCCAACTGACATATGACTGCACTTATGAACAGAGTTTATTACAGGTAATTGGTAAATGTATCTGTTTCAACTTATATACAAAGTCAACTTAAGAACAGTTCTATAGAACCTGTCTCATTTGTAACCTGGGACTGCCTGTAATAAACTATGGTTAACTCTAGTCCTCCTGCTATTTTGTAGGCCATCAGGATTTTTTAAATCTACATTATAAGTGATAATATAAACTGATTTCTGTTAACGTGTCAGGCAATATTTCTAGAAAATTTTTTCAAAATTTTCTTTTTTACTCATGTTCAATACCTCTTTAGCATAAATTATTACTGATAATACAATATCTTGGAGATTATTTGCTTTATTAATTGATTAGTAAACTTTCCTCATTGCTATATAATTTTAAATTTCTAATATTTTAAACATTTAATTATTTTTATTAAGCTGATAAGGCTAAGACTTCCATCTTTAATTTTTAAAATAGTATTGTTTATTATTTCCTAATTAACTTAATTGTTCTGTGGTAGAGAGCTTTAGTTTCATGAAAATCAGAAACACTTGTATATTACAAAATGATTAATTATAAAGTGCATCAAAGAATGAGACACATGACAAAAATAAATGAAAAAAATTGGGTCAGAATCTTTCTCAATTATTAAATACAAAAAACTGTTATTAAATACAAAATAATATTAAATACAAGATACTGTTGAATAAGATGTACAACAATAGCCACCAAAATAAGAATGACCAGGGAAAGGAGAGACTTTAATAATTATATTAATGCCGCCTTTGAATAATTGCTAAATTTAGAATCATTTTGCATGGATCCTCCCATTCTGCCAGTTCCTATGTGTAATCCTGGGCAACAATCTTCTGGGTCTCAGTTTCTCAAATGTGAAATGGAAATATTCATGGAGTTGTTGTATTAAACCATCACATGCATTGCAAAGAACTTAGCAGTGTGCCTTCCAGGGAATGAGTTTTTAATATATAGTAACCACCTTCTTGTTTTCTAATATGTAAATCTATCTCAGAATAGCATTTTTCTACTAAGTACTATGAGACTGTACTATCACTTGTTAGAAAATGATTGCGAATAGCGGACATTCTATGGAATCCTGGGAGAAATCCTAGAAAAGATGGAAAATTGTCAGTCCTAATGCCCGAGGACTGATTTTGTTTTTAGTCAGTAAGCAGTGGCAAGTGTCAATGTGTGAGAGAAGGAATCCTCTTCTAGCGTGAAGTGGGGAAGACACTTATCAGCGAGTCCCAGCACCTGGCACCTGGCACCTGACGGCCTTCCTCCCACGTCCTTACCTCTGTACAGAATCCAGTCGTTCCCTTACCGCAGTATCTTATATACTTCCCTCCACCTTCCATACTGCACAATCACACAGATGCTTCTGGTTTGTTTGATTTCTGGCTTGGAGGTTTCTATTAAATGTGGGAAGATACGAGAAGGAAGGACAATTAAATGGGAGTTCTAAGTTTTTCAAAACAAACGTGGAACTGTGTACGTCCTGAGGAAATACCCGTGTTACAAAGACCTACCAGGAAAACTGTTTAATGCAGGGCCTGATGAAATGCTGTTTTGGGAACACGCCCCCTGCTGTCTAAGTGATACAAGCGCAAAAACCACATCTGCTGAGGGCACAAGTCCCTGTAGAGTCCTTATTTTTTCTATGCACAAGTCCAGTTCCTGTCTTGGGATTCGCCTCCGAAATCAAGAACAAGCCCCAGTCTGGAAAGAATGACTTAATGCTGGAATAAGATCTCCACGTTCAGCTGTAGACAGGGCCTGGCCTCTTTGGGCAATGGGCAGCTCTGGAGAGAGACAGATTAAAACACATTGCCTGCCTCCAGCCTGTTGTTCATGTCTCAGCTTCCCAACTAACTGTCCTTATCCACGCTGTAGGGTGGAGCTGGACAAAACTCAGTGCGGAACTGCTGTGAAGGATTAAAGGGAGATCTCATATCCACCATTGTGTTGTGAATAAATTGTTTCACTACTTCTTTCAAATATCTCATCCTGTGTGATTGCATAATTATGAAAACATATTCACCATCAAATTGAATACATTATTGGCAGCCCTTCCACACAGAGTCAAATAGTTCAGATGACTATTAGGAACTCTTAGAGGATTCTAACGTTGTCAACTGACAGAGGCTTTTTCACTGAAGCATATGGATGTCAACAGAATTTGGAGGTGTTTGTAATCTGCACAATATTGTATTTGATGACATTAATCAGGAAGTAAGAATGTATGTGTGTGTGTCACGTGTCATTCAGGAGGCACAGAAGGTCATCAATTTGGGAGAGCTTTGCCTCATATAACCTAACTGATACTTTAGCTTGCACCTCTATAAATTGATGATGAGAGTCTTAGTAATATTTTAATAGTTTCTGGATTTTGTCCTTCTTTCCTCTACTACTGTTTGTGGGTGAACCAGGTTAGGAGCAGAGGAAAGACTTGGCAATTCTTGAATTTCTCTTTGTTTCCTTTTTTGATGACCTAATACCTTTCAAATATTATGATCCTTTCTATTCATGGGGTGTTAGATAAGCGATGCTTATGAGATACATGTAATAAATATTATATATCATATATACTATATATATTCCCTATATAAAAGATATTGTGTTTTAAAAGATCTACACATAATATTTTAAATATACATATTGTAATACCTTCTACAACACCCTATGAATGTCTGCATATGCACATATATACATACACATAAATTTGAGTTAACTTCTGTTCACGTCATTTTATATATTTAGTGTGAAAAGATTATCCTAGTTACCTTGTACTGTCACTTTGACCTAAAACTCTCTATGACCTTGTCTTGTTTAATACCCAGATGTTATGAAAGTATTAGGAACCTAGAGAAAGGACTCACTGCACATCCTGACAGTCAGACAAGTCCCACAGAGGTTCTCAACCTCAGCTGCCTGATGAAATTCATGTGGTCTGTTGGGGAAGAGGGCAATGGTTTCTGCTACAGGGACCAGCAGACTCTGCAAGGAGTCACCATGCAGTATCTACTGGTGGGAGCTGAGTGCAACCCGGGCTGCTCTTGGCCACCTGTCCACACCCCGTGCTACAGTGGATAAGGCGCTATGGAGGACCAGCGAGGCACAGGAAAAGTAAATCACAGAGCTGCAGCACCAACATTGCCTACACCCAATCAGTTGGAAAAGAATCCAAGAGCTCACTGCAATGATATTTAGGCACTTTTAAGCTGAGATCCTTCTAGGAAGAAACTACCCCAGGTACCTGATGCTCATTTGCTCAGTAAATAAAAGGGAGCATCAAGAACTGTGAGGAATTTGTAACAGCCAGCAATAGCTCAAGACATTGCAGTAAGAAACTTGGTAAACTTTAGTATCTCGGGTTTTTGTTTGCACAGATTAAATAGATATCAACTTTGTTACATGTAAGCGTTTTCATTTGGCCAAGGTGGAGGTCTTCTGGCTTCTCTTGTGACGATCATGGTGGGTGCTACATTATGTTCTCTGTCTCCAGCTACAGTGTAAGGTAGTTTGAGTTGCAGGATGACTAATTGAGTCTGAAAGTGGAAAGTCAATAAAGACAAACAATAAATCCTTCATACAATGCACCATACACACAAAATCCAAATTCTTTTACTAAAAATACCAACTGTGTTGGCCAAGGGAAGTATTCAACAAATAGAATTAAGAAAACAGAACTGGTTTACATACAACAGGTGAAGAGAATTAATGACCAATTTAATTGTACCACAAAAATGTCTGTTCCCCAGGGAATTGTGCCAATTATATCTGAAGCAATTGGGAAGTGAAAAGAAAGAACTTAGCATTATTTAAGACTGTATTGGACTGGACAGAAACCTAATTTAAATACGCAAGTCCCCCCTGCTGAACTCAGATTTCTGGCTGATTTTGCCAGGTAAACCCTGAGAGCAGTGGCCTACTGGAGTGAATAGGGTCACAGACCTGGGGGACCACGAGCGACTGGGTGTAAGGTGGGGAGGAGGTATTAACCTTCCCAGACTAACCCAGTTGCCGAGTGGATCCCTTTGCCCTCACGGAGTCGGGCGGGCCCTAGAACGGCTTGCTAGAGTCACACACCCCACGAGCAGCAGGCTCCTGCTCTGGGCAGGTCCAGAACCGCTCGCTATTGCCGCAAGTGTCCTGCAGTCAGAGGCCGAGGCATCCTCCATTCCAGGCAGACCCAAAACATCTTGTGAGAGACACACACACCCCACGGGGGCCAGGGAAGGTGTTCCCTGCTCCAGG
>CAUYQV010140845.1:0-10532 GCA_963574575.1 Galagoides demidoff
TGGCTAGGGTGCTGGCCACTTACACCAGGGTTGGCAGGTTCAAACCTGACCTGAGCTTGCCAAACAACAATGACAACAACAACAATAAAAATAGCTGGGCATTGTGGCGGGCACCTGTAGTCCAAGCTACTTGGGAGGCTGAGGCCACAGTACTCTACTGAGGGCAACATAGTGAGACTCTGTCTCAAAAACAAACAAAAAAACCCCCAAAAAACATGTCTCCAGTCCCATTACCTTCTTTAAGGATAAGTTAACAGTTTATGTATATTCCTAGTTTCTGTTTAGATAAACAGGATGTTAGTATATTGTTTTGCATCTTGTTGATTTCTTGCTTAATAGTATATCTTGGTGGCTTTTCAGATTCAGTAACTTTCAGGATGGCTGTACGTATATAATAAGTAGCCTATAGGAAGGAATAACAATTTATTTAACCACCTTCCTATTGATGGATACTGATAAGATATTCCCAATTAAAACTATGCCAGATAATTTTTGGAGATCTGGAAGAATAAGGATTAAAACTAAAGGCTATCTGATTGCAATTTTTTTTTCTTTTCTACTTCTCATCTCTAGGCTAAAATATACTATTATTAGTAACAGGTAAAAATGTTTTCCCTGCCAGTATTATTATTAAAATTTACTTGAATTTAATTTTTGTGTTCCATTTTATTTTATTAATTTTTTTTTCTTTTTTGAGACAGAGTCTCACTTTATCACCCTTGTTAGCTGTGGCATCATAGCTCACAGCAACTTTAAACTCTTGGGCTCAAGCAGTTCTCTTGCCTCAGCTTCCTGAGCAGCTGGGACTATAAGCACCTGCACCAACGCCCAACTATTTTTAGGGATGGGGTCTCATTTTTGCTTAGGCTGGTCTTTAAAGTGTGAGTTCAGGCAATCCACCAGTCTTGGCCTCCCAGAGTGCTAGCATTACAGGCATGAGCCACTGCACCTGGCCCTTTGTGTTCTATTTTAAAAATTATTGCTTGTTTGCGTTCTATAGCTTTTCCTCCATTACTTTTCATGCATAGCTTTATTTTGCATGGACTTGAAGTATGATAATCAAAAGTGGCCCCTGTGGCTGATTTTACCTCTTATTTCTTCTAGTTTATGAAGGTAGAGAGTTTTTAGTATAAATGTGTGTATCAGGTGTCCTCAAACTACGGCCCGCAGGCCACATGCAGCCCGCCTAGGACATTTATCCGGCCCGTCGAGTGAACTGGGCCCCTGTTTAAAAAGTTTGAGGACCCCTGGACTGTGTATAGTAGTTAGTATTCAAGACTGAGAGAAACGTCTAGTAATATTTCTTGAGTACTGATGTCCATGTTGTAAAATTTTTTATATCATGTATTGCTTTGCCCTCCTCTAAGCTCTCTAAGGTATTGAGGTCAAGAGAGGATGGCATCTCTTCCCAAGCAGAGGAAGATGCCAGGCCTCTTACCTGTTCAGCTGAATGAGAGGGAGATTCTTTCTTTTGGTTAGAAATAGGATTGTCACTTCTCCTGTGCCTCTCCCAAACCCCTTTCTATTTGGCTTTGTAGAAAGAAATGCATGAATATGCATATCTATCTCAAGGCTTTTTGAATAGCACTGTACAAGCTTTGCTACTCTGGACAGAAATATTTTCTGAATATACCAAAACTCTTCCTGCTTGTGTGTGTCAGGATGAGGTGTGGAGGGAGGAATCTTGAATACTTTATTTTAGAATATTGTTGGGTCTTAACTTTTCAGAGTCCTGAACTACTTTGAAGATCTGATAAAACCAATACCCTTTTCAGAAAAACATATATGAAACTTTTTATAAAATTTGTTGGGCTTCACAGACTCTTGCCCTAATGAGCAGTAGCTGATATTTTTTTTCCTGTCTTTTTTTTTTTTCTTTTTTTTTTTGAGACGGAGCCTCAAGCTATCCCCCTGGGTAGAGTGCCATGGCATCACAGCTCATAGCAACCTCCAACTCCTGGGCTCAAGCGAGTCTCCTGCCTCAGTCTCCCAAGTAGCTGGGACTACGGGCGCCCGCCACAACGCCCGGCCATTTTTTGGTTGCAGCCATCATTGTTGTTTGGCGGGCCGGGCTAGGGATTCGAACCCGCCACCTTAGGTGTATGTGGCTGGCGCCTTAGCCGATTGAGCCACAGGCGCCGAGCCATACCTTCTCTGTTCAATAGACAACTCACCTGAATTGTCTTGCACTTACAGTCTGAAATAAATCATCCTGATAACTTAGTCCAGGATTGTTATCTGATATTTAGGTTTTGTTTCTCTTACTAGGTTGAAAGCTGCATAAAGATAGGGATTGTACTTTGCTAATTTGGTCATCCTCCCAGCACCTACCTCACCCTGTCAGCTAGTGGCTTTGATTTGTCTGTTCTGATTGACCTGTCACTTATTCAGGTGACCTTTTCCTTGTTTATTTTTTAGAGTGTTTTACTTAGCTTTGAGCATAGGCAGAAAAGAGTAATTCCTGGCTCAGTGCCTATAGCTCAGCTGCTAGGGCACTGGCAGCAAGCACAAGGGCTGACGGATTTGAACATGGCTCTGGTTAGCCAAACAACAATGAAAACTACAATTAAAAAATAGGGTGGCGCAGTCCCATATGCTGGAGGTGGCGGGTTCAAACTCAGCCCGGGCCAAAAATGTAAAAAATAAATAAATATTTACATTCTTCATGTTCACATGGATGGAGCTGGAGAATTTCTTCTGAGCAAAGTATCACAAGAATGGAGGAAAAAGTATCCAATGTACACACCCCTATTATGAAACTAATTTATACCTTTTATATGAAAGCTATAACCAAATAGCCTAAGAATGTGGGGAGGGGGGAAGGAAGAAAGGGGGGGAATGGGTGGAGGGAGGGGGATTGGAGGGACCATTTCTGAGGTTTATCTTACAGGGGTACAAGTGAATCCCTCTAAGAATAGAATGAGAACGTTTTAAAACAATAACTGAGAAAATGACATGAAGGCTGTGTTGATTAGTTTGATGGAAGTATTTTGGATTGCATGTGAAAACCCCACACTGTACCCCAGAAGTGCATTAATGTACATAGTTACCATTCAATAAAAATAAATAAATAATAAAATTAGCCAGGTGTTGTGGTGGCTACCTGTAGTCCCAGCTACTTGAGAGTCTGAGGCAAGGGAATTGCTTAAGCGCAAGAGTTGGAGGTTGCTGTGAGTTGTGATGCTACAGCACTCTACTGAGGGTGACAAAGCGAGACTCTCGCTTTATTTATTTATTTCTGTCTCAAGGGGGAAAAAAAGTAGTTATTCCCAAGATGGAGGGTAAACATTTTGCAACCCACTAAGGATGTAATTTTAGGTAAGATACTCAGTAACAGTAACCAACCAAGTTAGGTAGAGTTTTCTCTGACTTGATTTTACTTACTGATATTTTTATTTGGGTTCATTTGCATAAGCTTCATAGAGAACCAAGAGTTGATGAGAAGATATTTTAATTGTAAGGTATGTTAATATGAAAACAAATACACAGGAGGCTGAGGCAAGAGAATCGCCTAAGCCCAGGAGTTGGAGGTTGCTGTGAGCTGTGTGATGCCACAGCACTCTACCGAGGGCAATAAAGTGAGACTCTATCTCTACAAAAACAAAAGAAAAGAAAACAAATACGTTATATGACCCATCTAATACTGGGGTTAGGGGAAGTGGTGTTTTTTATAGTATTAGTAAGATTGATACATGAATCAATGTTCCTATCCTGTTCCTGTCCTGCTCAGCTGCAATGCCAGGAGTGAGAGGGAAGTAAAGGGCTGGCCACTTGGCATTGCAGCCTGAGTAGCCTTATTAAGCAGCTACTCCTATCCTATTTGCTTCCTTACATTTGCGCAGGAATAGCAAAGAGAGAAAAGCAAGGCCCTGACCTTTGGTTTCTCTGGTGGTAGAAAACTACTTTCTCTGTTTCAGAACTAGCAAGTCAGAAAACAAATTTCAAAGATTACTGGCCCAGGTTGCCATAGCAAAACTAAAACTAAAGGATGGATAAGTATTCATTTTATATTATTTTTACTTATGTTCCTTCCCATTTTTTAGTTCTAATCTGATTGCAACAGTTTATTGCTGTGCTTGATTATGCTTCTGTAAATCAGAATATTTTCCACAAATAAGAGAAAGAAATAATGGATAATATGATGTGTTATCCATGTCTATCATTACAATTTTAGTAGTGGGCAGTTATCTTTCAGGAAAGAAGCTATATGGTTAAGCTCTTTCTACATTGAATTGAAGTCTCCTCTTATTTGTATTATTTATCTCTGTTTAATGTCAGCTTTCCCATTGAGATCATTTCACTTCCCCAGATACTTTACAATATTCTTTTTCAATATTTTACTTTTCTACCCACTCTTCACATTTTTGACACCTCGTATTAAAACAGAATACCTTATTACCACTTAATTGTGATAAAAGCCTAATTTAAGCGAAAGATTTCTTTTATAAAACTTTATTACACAACTGTGAACATACATGCAAGGGCTATCCTTTTTTTTGAGACAGAGCCTCAAGCTGTCCCCCTGGGTAGAGTGCTATGGCTTCACTGCTCACAGCAACCTCCAACTCCTAGGCTCAAGTGAGTCTCCTGCCTCAGCCTCCCAAGTAGCTGGGACCACAGGCGCCCGCCACATCGCCTGGCTATTTTTTGTTTGCAGCCATTATTGTTGTTTGGCAGGCCCGGGCTGGATTTGAACCTGCCACCTTAGGTGTATGTGGCTGGCGCCTTAGCTGCTTGAGCCACAGGCGACGAGCCTAGGGCTATCCTTAATAACAGAGGCCAACAGCATCATATGGGAAACTTAACATTTAAATGAATTGTTTTATCATTTTGAAACGGTTGATCTTTTTTTTTGAGAAAATAAAAATCTACAAGTCCTTATAGATAAGAAAACAGAGTTGCAAGAAACTGGATTATATTAGCTGCCAAGAAAACTTTATTCAGTAAGGCCAAGGCATCAATAGTTGTCTTGAACATTTAAGAACCAGAACTGAGTATTAGCTGTGGTTGGTTTTTTCACATTCAATTTCTCCTTCTAGATGATGTCTGATCTGTATTCAAGCAACCACTATAGTGACTTCACAGATTAATATAGATTATTAGAATAAACTTATTTACCTAACTTACTTTTGTTCTGGAATGCAAATAATTCTTTGTTCTTTTTTTAATTTTGCTTTCAATTGACTTTTCAATTGTCTTAGTTTGAAGTTGTTCCCCCCCCCCTTATTTATTTATTTATTTATTATTGAGACAGAGTCTCACTTTGTGGCCCTCAGTAGAGTGCCCTGGTGTCACAGCTCTCAGCAACCTCCAGCTCTTGGGCTTAAGTGATTCTCTTATCTCAGCCTCCCAAGTATCTGGGACTACAGGCGCCTGCCATAACACGTGACTTTTTTTTGCTAGAGATGGAGTCTCACTCTGGCTCATGCTGGTATTAAACCTCTGAGCTCAGGGCAATCCACCCACCTTGGCTTCCCAGGGCGCTAGGATTACAGGCCTGAGCCACCACACCCGGCTGCAAATAAAAAGAACAGGTCACATCTCGTTTTAAAATTAGGAGTACCTTAATTGCCTGGCATTTCAACTCGTTAACCTCAAGTGTGCTTAAGAATCCGATTCATTTTATAACAGCTGTAATTTAGAGTGGAACCAATCTCATTTCTAAAATTTATTTTTTTGAATAAGTAATATAGTCACATGCTTCAAAATGCAAAAAATCTAAAAGAGCATACCGTGAAAAGACTTTTTTTGGCACCTGTCCTTCTACTTCCTAGTTCTCCCTAGACCCAGAGATAGTGCAATCAGTTTGTAGACATCTGCGCCTCTCTTAGCACCACCCTTTTATACAGTAGTGGCCTACTGTGGTATTCCACACATTGCTTTATTTCCTTAAGTGTATAGTGGAGCTTATTCTTTATATTTCTTTTTTCTGTTTTTTTTTTTAAATTTTTCTTTGTAGTTTTCTTTTTCTTTTTTTTTTTTCATTTATTCTTTACCAGTACATAAAGAACAATACTGCTGCTGTTTCCCCCTTTATAGTTGGCAGAGCCTTTCCTTCCTGGTGAACATTTAAGCTTATGAAATTTTTGCTTTTTCTCATTTTGTCAAACAAGTGTTTATTGAGCATCTCGTATGTGCCAGGTACTGTTCTTTGCACTTAGTATATAATGTATGTAAAGGAAATTTCCTGCCCTTATTGAGCTGGTTCCAATCTTCAGAGACATGCAATAAACTGTGGTGCATAATTGGCATATACATCAGTTTGGGTGCCAAGTATATCTTGTAAGATAAACTCTTTCAATTGCAATGTCTGGTTTAAAGGGTATATGTATTTTTCACTGGGGCAGCTAACTGCCAAATTGCTCTTCTTAGTAGATGTACTGTTTTACATACCTGCTACTAGTGGCATTTGAGGACCTGTTTTTTCCATACCCTTTCCAGTATGTGTTATGAAACTTTTGGTCTTTACTGATTTGATAGGTGGGAAGGCATATATCAGTGTAATTTTCATTTGCATTTTTCGTTCTTTCTTTCTTTCTTTTTTTTTTTTTTGCAGTTTTTGGTAGGGGCCGGGTTTGAACCTGCCAACTCTGGTATATGGGGCCGGGCCCTACTCCTTTGAGCCACAGGTACCGCCCCATTTGCATTTTTCTTTTGAGAAAAGCTTACAATTTATGTGTATGTATTTATTTATTTTTTTTTTTTTTTGAGAAGAGTCTCAAGCTGTCACCCTAGGTAGAGTGCCATGGTGTCATAGTTCATAGCAACCTCCAACTCTTGGGCTTAAGCTATCTTCTTGCCTCAGCCTCCCAAGTAGCTGGGACTACAGGTGCCAGCCACAACACCTGGCTATTTTTTTAGAGATGAAGTCTCCGTGTGGCTCATGCTGGTCTCAAACTCTTGAGCTCAGGTGAACCACCCACCTTGGCCTCCCATAGTGCTAGGATAGGCAAGAGCCCCCCTTCTTAGCCAAGTATTTGTATGTATTGAAAATAAATTATATTTGCTTAGACTGTTTCTATCCTTTACTCATTTTTTCTGTTGCATTTTTGAGGTCTTATTTGTAGGAGTTTTTTATAAATTATTCTTTGATCATTTATTCACTTTTTCTCCCCCTCCATATCAGAACATGTCAGGTTACTTATTCATTTTTGACCCAAGAAATGTGAAATTTTTTTTTTAAAAAAAGCCTTTTCATATTGTTCATGAATGTCAATGTTGTCTGTACACTACAAATCACAGCAGTAGTGTAATTTCTTAGTGTAAAGATTTGAATTCATATAAAAACTGTAAGATAAGTTTGGTTACGATAATAGTAGTTAGATTGTCACTCATGCTTAGCATGTGTATACCTGCCACATGTCTCGTGAATGGCTGAAATAGTATTTTTGAATTTTACTTTTGTCATTTGTGAAATGGGAGGCAATAAAAGGATAAGGAAGTCCATACTTATATTAATTTTAAGCCATGGGAGAACACCTGAGAAATCACTAGATTACTTTTGTTTCACAACTCAAAGAATGGGCCAATGTGATATTGTGATATAATAAAAAGTATATAGTTTGGGTGTAGTGGCTCATGCTTGTAACTCTACCACTCCGGGAGGCTGAGGTGGGAGGAGCCTCAGGAGTTTGAGACTAGCCTGAGCAAGAGTGAGACAGCTAGGTTGTGGTGGTGCATGCTTGTAGTCCCAGATACTTTGGGAGGCTGAGAAAGGAGGGTCACTTGAGCGCAGGAATTTGAAGTTGCAGTAAGCTATGATGGCACCACTGCAGTTGAGCTAGGGTGACAGAGCTAGACTCTGTCTTAAAAAAATAAGGAAGGAAAGGAAAGAAAAATGTATATTTGATCTTTATCCCCAGTTCCTAGCACATAATGCCTAGGTGACTGAGGTAAGAAGGGTGTCCTTTAATAAGCTCCTTTCAACCATATCACAACCATAACACAACTGTGTTTGTGTTAGTGGAGTGACTCTTGGTACCTCAGGAAAATGGCTTGTGGTTGCCAGAGGAACCAACCATGTGATTAGAATGTTGGAACTTGGCTCGGCGCCTATGGCTCAAACGGCTAAGGTGCCAGCCGCATACACCTGAGCTGGCGGGTTCGAATCTAGCCTGGGCCTGCCAAACAATGATAGCTGCAACCAAAAAATAGCCAGGCATTGTAGCAGGCACCTGTAATCCTAGTTACTTGGGAGGTGGAGGCAGGAGACTCGCATGAGCCCAGGAGTTGGAGGTTGCTGTGAGCTGTGACGCCATGGCACTCGACCCAGGGCAACAGCTTGAGGTTCTGTCCCAAAAAAAAAAAAAAAAAGATCGTTGGAACTTTTAGCTCCCTCTTCCCTCCAAAGGAGAGGAGAGGGGATAGAGATTGAGCACAGATATATGGCCAGTGATTTAATTAACCATGCCTACACATAAGAATCTCCATAAAAAGCATAAATAATGGGGTTTGGATAGCTTCCTGGGTTGGTGAAGACATTGAGGTCCTGGGAAGAAGGCCTACTTAGAGGGCTGGGAAGCTCTGTTCCTCCCCACTTCCTTCATTTCTTACCTTCTGTACCTCTTTGATTTGGGTCCTCATCTGTAGCTTTTATAGTAAGCATAAGAATAGTCTTGTACTGCATAGTGATATTTTGGTCAATAATGGGCTACACATCTGTGGTCCGATAAGATTATAGTACTATATTTTTGCTGTATCTTTTTTTATTTCTAGATGGGTTTAGATGCACAGCTACTTACCATTATGTCACAGTTGCCTGCAGTACAGGTTTGTGGCCTAGGAGGAGCAATAGGTTATACCATATAGCCTAGGTGTATAGTAGGCTATACCACCTTGATTTGTTGTGTGAATATACACAGTGATGTTCACAAAATGATGAGATTGGTTAATAATGCATTTCCCAGACCTATTCTCATTGTTATGCAACATATGACTGTTTCCCTGAGTTTTGTGAGCCATTCTAGGAAATTACTGAACCTGAGGAGACAGTATTGGAAATCTCTGATTTATAGTCAAATTGAACAAAAGCCATGGGACACTGGGGACCTACTGCTAATGATTGGCATCTCAAGTGGGAGGCTGTCTTACGGTTCTGATTCCTTAAGCTGTGGATCTATACTAATTCGAGATAGTTAATGTCAGAGTTGAATTGTATAGTGCCCAAGTGGTGTCTGTAGAGAATTGGGAGAATTGCTTGGTGTGTAAAACTCATACATTTGGTGCAAGTGTTGCAAGAGTATTGAAAAAGAGTATCTCCTGAGCAGTGCCTGTGGTTCAAAGGAGTAGGGCGCTGGCCCATATGCCAGAGGTGATGGGTTCAAACCCAGCACTGGCCAAAAACTGCAAAAAAAAAAAGAAAAGTATCTCCTTTCTTAGCTATATTAAGGTTAGATTTTTGTTTGGATTCAGAATGTTTGCATTCTCTTTACCCTTAAAAAGAATAAGGAGATGTTCTGGAAATTGGATCTTTTTCCTCCTTATCTGAAATCCTCATATTTCCATTCAAATAGAAAAGCAAGAAATGGAACTGTTCCCTTTACTCCTAGTCTTTTGTTAATAGTTAATAAATCAGTCAAATTCGATTTTTGCTTCTCCTATAGCCTCAAACATATTACTTTATCTTTTTTTCTTCCTCTTTTTTCTCTTCATTTATCTCCTTTACTAATTGCCCTCTCCCCTAATACATTTCAGAGTTCAGAAAATTTTAATTCTTGGCCTTTTGCTTTTCTCTGGCAACAACTTCTTGGGAGATCTTACCTATTTCTGGAATTTCAGAGACCATCACCTTGATAAAAAAACAAAATATAATTAAGTTGGAGGATTGGGTGAGAATAGGGTGGGAGGGCAGAATAATTTAGTCCTCTGATAGTAATATGGTAGAAATTCAATAAATTCATAAATACCAAGAAATAGTCATTTAAAATGTATTAGTCATCCCTCTGTATCCATTGGTTGCACATATGCAGATTGCTCATCCTTAGGTTTAAATGGCTAAGGATTAAAAATATTTGGGAAAATAAATGATAAAAAAAGACACAAGAATATAAAATATATATACTGTAAGAACTATTTACATAGCATTTACATTGTATTAGGTATTATAAGTAGTCATTGTAGAGATGATTTAAGGTATATAGGAGGATGTACAGAGGTTATGTGTAAGTGCTATGCCATTTATATCAAATATATGAGTATGCACAGATTTTGGTGTCCGCGGGTCCTGGAACCAATCCCCCATGGATACTGAAGAGTAATTGTACTAGAAAAAATTGAGGTCAGTGGTGGAAGAAAAGCCTGGAAGATTTGAGGATATTTCCCTCTGGGAAGGGGAGACTGGGGATTAAGGAAAGAGGTAGAGGGCTCTTTTTTTCAGTTTGTTTCTTTTTTAAATTTTTTTTTTGAGACGGAGCCTCAAGCTATCCCCCTGGGTAGAGTGCCATGGCATCACAGCTCATAGCAACCTCCAACTCCTGGGCTCAAGCGAGTCTCCTGCCTCCGCCTCCCAAGTAGCTGGGACCACAGGCACCCGC
>CAUYQV010140846.1:0-16690 GCA_963574575.1 Galagoides demidoff
GTCCCTTGCCCACCCTGAGATGGGATCACTTGTTTTCTTCTTGCTAATACGTTTAAGTTCTCTATGGATTCTGGTTATTAAACCTTTGTCAGAGACATAGCCTGCGAAAATCTTCTCCCATTCTGATGGCTGTCTGCTTGCAAAAAACTGTATTATTGTCACTCCTTAAAAGGTGCTGGTAGTTTAGCTTAACCATCAGCTGCAATAAAGGCTGTGGATGGTTTTGTAATTTATGAAATTGTCCCTCTTGCTGATTTGTCTTCTTGATTTGCTAAACATCAGTGCTCTCGGTTCACCAAGGACTAATTATTGGATATTTGTTTTTGGTATAGGGATACCAGTAGGTGGGATGGAGAGTTTATGGTAAACTCAGTTAGTCTTTATTTACTCAAGCACTCTTCCAGGACCTGGAGCTGTCAAAGGTAAACCAGGAAATTATTGTTTATATCTGTCAGGAATTCACTGTACTTTTATGAGCTTTCATGCCCCTCAGAGAACATTTTGTACACCATGGTCGTCAGGAGGGGTCTGGGATAATTTTAGAGTGGTATAGAGATTGCATGTCAGCAGTTTGGTCTGCTGTGACTTCTGGTGTGACTGCTTTCTTAAAATCTTAAGTTTGTGTGACGATACCTTTTTTTTTTTCCTTAGTAAGAACATGGTAGACACATCCCTGGGTGCCTGCCATTCATTTAGTAAACATTACTAAGTATGGGAAATCCGTAACTTAGGCCAATGTGAAGCACTTAGCACAATTCTAGCAAAAGTAGAGCTATTAAGTACAGTATTATTGTGTTGTTGTTAAATAGTAAGCATTTGTCGTGTTCTTGCATTTAAAACACTTTTAAGCGTTGCGGGGAAAGGAAAGCACAGGAGCTGTGCTCTTTACCTTTAAGGCACTCATAGCCTAGTTGAGATAAGACTGTGTGTAAGGAGATAAGGAATGGCACAGAGCAGTAAGCCGTCAATGCCAAATGCACAAATGCAAATGTGCTAAAGGGCTTTAACCAGGGAGAGAGTCCTTGTGAACTAGAGTAATAACGGCAGTAAGAACAGCCAACATTGACTGAGTGCTTGCCATCTACTAAGTACTGATCAAGTACTTAATAGGTATTTGCTCGTTTAATCTTCATGTCAGCCGCGGGAGAAAGGCGTTTCTATTATTATTCCTGTTTTACGGCTCAGAAAACTGAGCTGGGATAGCCAGCCAGCACAAGGTGCCAAGGAAATGTTGGGGCCTCTGTTATATTCTGGGCTGCCTGTGTTCCGAGCCACTGTCTTGTCCATACCAGGGAGCTCTAGGAAGACCTGATGGAAGTGGAAGAGCCAAGGAAGTGAGCCTCCCAGAAGAAACTGGCGTATATAGGGAAAGAGTGAAAGGCGTGATTAAAGGGCCCTCAGTCTAGGCGAAAGGTGCTCAAACTTGACCCAGAGAGCAGTTGGAGAACCAGTGAATGAATTTTGAACAGTAGAATAACATGATCGCTCTGAGAGGATAGATGTCGCAAGAACACTGGGTATTGCAGGATGGACCCTATAGTTCAAATTTGGGCTTCCTGACCCTGTCTGCTTTAGCCTTGTTGCTGTCCGGTGGTTTGTTTGATTTTCCATTAGTCCTTTCTCCCTTGGCCTTGAGGGATGAATACCTATGGGATCTCTGTCATCAAGCCGTAGGGACACACTGTGCCATTGGTGATCAGGGGGCTTTCCAACAACTTGTACAAAGCCTAAGTCCTGCCGTATAACCTGCCTTGTCATTTCCTCAGGGTTCCCTGGACTTGGGACCAAAGAATCCATGTTTCAGGGCAGTCCTGGAACCCAGGAGGACAGTGATGGTATATGGAAATACACTGTAGCTCTAGCTGCTCCTTGGGGTCTGGCTCTGGGTACCAGAGGCTGATTAGAAGGATGCTTTGTGATTCTTTGGTCAAGACTGCATGGTTAAGGGAGTAACCATAATTTTCTCCTCTGCGCTGATTAATCTGAGATTTAAATACAGGCTCCGAAATAAAATGTAAGTGGTAGTATCTCGAGGAAGCAAACCAAGCTTAGCATTAAATGACATGGGGCTCCTGAAAATGTGGGAAGGACTCAGAACAGAGGTTACTTACTGCATCTATGACTCTTTTTAGACAAAGAAAATATGTGATTAAGAAATGTTTTGGCGAGATATCACCACGATTATTTACTGGGAAGGAGGCCCAGGACTCAGCCAGGCAGGGAAAATGTGGGGTGTTTGCTAGGTTCGTGGAAGGAGTCCATTTTAAAGTATGGAAGCAGAATGAATGCCTGGGGGAGGGGGCACTATAAGGCAGGCCTCTGCTGTTAGGGGATTCCCACTCATGGCAAGATATCTAGAGGAAGGTGTCAGCTGGAAATAGGGACCAGGGTGGTGCTCAGACCTAGCTCCGCTCATCAGGCATGATTTGAATCTTTAGAGACATAGCATGGTACATTTACTGTTTTATTTTAAGCCATGCCTAACTCTTCCCCAGTCTTCTCCAGGAAGAAAACGTGATTGTTTGCTGTCATCCTGGCCTAAAAATGTCCACAGCTATACTAACAGGCAAGCTTCTATAAGCAGGTCACATTTGCCATTCTGGTTCTAACCGTTGACTCCTAGCTTTTTATAAAAGAAAAGAAAAAAACCAACAACAACGAGCTGACATCAATTGAAGTTTCAGGTTTGAGGGTATTTGGAGAAGTGGGAGTTCTCTGTCTTGTCTCTTGTGGATGTTGGGTGTGTTTCTGCATTCTGGCTGGGCACACTTCCCCCCGGGGAAGATTCTCTCCAGAACCATTTTTTCTCCTGGGGGGAGTCTCTCTTGCCCTCCCTCTGTTGTCTTTTTCTCTGATAGCTGCCACATGCTCTCCCCGGGGCATACGGTCCGAACCCTCCTGGGAGAGCTTCATCTGCTTAGTGTAACTTCTGGAAGAAGATAGAACTGATTGATTTTCAGGTGTCAGTGCGGGCTCCCGGTGCTGTTCCTGCCACCAGTTCCACGTCCCCAATGTCACAAGTATGAATTTATGATGTAATTTGAAAAGGGTCAGAATATTCCAAGATGAGATTAATGCTGGTCTGCGAGTGCTTTGTGATGCCGAGGTAACTGAAGTGTGTCTGGTGGCGTCCAGAGCTGGAGTCAGCAGCTGCCAGGAGGAGAGAGACGGCTCTGCGGCCTGGGAAGGGATGTGCCAATGCCCATTTCTGGCCGCCTTTCGGTCCATCGTCTAGCACAGGCTAGTGGGTGTGAATCAGTTTGGGGCAGATCTGGCATGAACTGTCCTCTACCACCCTCTCCTGTTCCCTGCCCCACGTCCTTACAGGACACCTGTCCATTTTGTATAAATTCAAGCATCGTGTTATAATATCCTGTAACTTCATTTTTTTGTTTGCCTTACTGACGTTGGACTTCCTGTACAAAGAATGGGATTAGTCATAATCCTTACTTCATGACACATTACCTTCACATTTTTATTTAGAAGAATGAAATAGGCAGCCATCTTAGTTCAGGCTTCTATAACAACAGTCTGTAAACTGGATGGCTTGTAAACAACAGAGGTCCATTGTTTTCAGTTCTGAGGCTGGAAGACTGAGGTCAGGATGGCAGTATGGTGGAGTTCTGGTGACGGCCCTCTCCCTAGGGATGGACTGTTCACGGTGTCCTCAGTGGCAGAAGGGCGAGGAGCTCTGCAGGTCTCTTCTCTAAGGGCTCTGATCCCTTTCCCTAGGGCTCTACCCTCATGACTTTATCACTCCTGAAGGGCTCCACCTCTAAATACCACCACATGGAGGGTTAGCGTTTCAACAACATGAATTTTGGGGGGATACAGACATTTAATCTGTAGCAGTGACCATAAACCTATCCCCCAAATAAAAGATAGGACCTTGACAGTAACCTGCATTTGACCAGATCATGGACCTCCCTGTATCCCTCTTTCTTCCTTTACTCAAGGTGAATCTGAATCTTATGTGCCTCTTCCCTTTTTTTTTTCTTTTCTACGTACTTTTTTCATCTCTGTGTACTCTTACATAAGATTTGAGATCAGCCTGAGCAATAGTGAGATCCCATCTCTACTTAAAAAGAAAAAAAAAGAGAAGAGAAAAATGACCCAGGCCTTGTGGTAGGCTCCTTGTAGTTCTAGCTACTTGGGAGTCTGAGGCAAGAGGATCACCCGAACCCAAGAGTTTGAGGTTGCTGTGTGCTATGATGACGCCATAGCACTCTACCGAGGGCAAAAAGGGGAGATTATGTCTCAAAAAAAAAATAAATAAATAAAAACATAAATATATAAATAATATAAATATACACACATAAAAAGTATGTATGTATATAGATACGTATTTCTTTTTAGTTGTCTTCTAAGTTTATAAAAGAAGCATCAGACCCTATGTAACCTTTGGGGATTACTTTTTTACTTAATGTTTTTACTGCTAATGTTCTCTCTGTTACTACGTGTTACTAGTTCATTTCCTTTTCTGCTACATAATGTCACGTGTGATCATACTCAGGTTATTCATTCATTCTCCCATTGATAGACATTCGGGTTAGTGCTAAGATTTTGGCTATTGCAAACAGTATTGCCGCAAATATTTTAATCAGTTGCCCCCGTGCAAGAGATCTCTTTGTGTATATGACTCTGTTCTTTGAAAACCAGCAGTATGCTATATGCTGGGAGAACATTTGTGGGAAGCATAGCAAAGATAAACCCTCTGTGTTTCAGTTTGGTACGAAGAAGTTACATGTAAATTTTGTAGGAAACAAGACACCTATATGGTTTGGATATCTGTCCCCTCCAAAATGCATGTTGAAATTTAATCCCAGTGTGGCAGTACTAAGAGGTGGGGCTTTAAGAGGTGACTGATGATGAGGGCTCTGCCCTAATGAATGGATTACTCCCTTCATGGATTCATGAGTGACCATGGCAGTGGGACTGGTGACTTTATGAGAAGAGGAAGAGAGAGGACTGAGCTGGCACGCTCAGCTCCTTGGCCCTGTGAGATGCTGTACCATCTTCAGACCCTGCAGAGTCCCCACCAGTAAGAAGGTCCCCACCACATGTGGCCTCTCAGACTTCCCAGTCTCCAAAACTGTAAGAGATAAATTTCATTTCTTTATTGATTATCCAGTTTCAGGTATTTTGTTATAAGCAGTAGAAAACAGACTAAGGCAGAGACCATCTTGTTTCATTTAACTTTATTCCTCCCACCAACTTCCCAGCCCTACCTAGTACTTAGAACAAATCTGGGCACACAGTAGGCACTTTCTTTCATCGTGGCTTCGTTGTAGTTGATGCCTGTTGATGTCAACTTATGTTACATTCTTCGAAAGTAAAGCCATGTTCCCTGTGAGATCAGTCGCTTTTCACTATTATTCCTCCATATGTCTGTCTAATCAGGTCAGTTGTTTTCTTTGCATTGTTTTATTTAGCATCGACCTTGAACTAGGCAGGCACCATCTTAATGAAGTCTTGTTTTTAATGTGTGTGTGTATGTGGGGTTTTTTTTTGGGGGGGAGAGCCTCATTTTGTCACCCTGGGTAAAGTGCTATGGTGTCATCACAGCTCACAGCAACCTCAAACTCTTGGGCTCAAGTGACCCTCTTGCCTCAGCCTCCCAAGTAGCTGGAACTATAGGCTCTTGTCATGACATCCAGCTAGTTTTTCTGTTTTTAGTAGCAACTGATTCTTGCTCTTGCTCAGGCTGGTCTTGAACTCCTGAGTTCAAGCATTCTACTCAGCCTCCCAGGGTGCTAGGATTACAGACATGAGCCACCGGGCCCAGCAAAACCTGGTTTTTCTCTTAAAGTAGTTGCTATCTAATTGGGAGATTTTTATACAAGCTGAGAACTATAGTGCATTGTGATATGTGCTGTAATACTTAGAGAAAAGGTGCTTACCTCTCCCTGGGAGAGAAGTCTGGGGTGGCAGGGGGAGATAGTGTTGGATCTGATATTTGGAGAATGAGTGAGAGTTCACAAGGTAGATCAGGGAGGCAGATGGAATAGATGATTTTAGGGAAGTTAGAGACGTGCGAGAACATGGTAACATGGTACACTGGGGCCATAGCGGGAGGTTTGGCTTTGATTGCCCCATGCAGTGTGCAGTTAAGTGAAGGTACATGAGGTTGGTCAAAGGGCTGGCTGTGTCTTTGGCTTTGGGGTAACAGACAATAGACAGTAGCTGTTTTCACTGACTCTGAACTACTATCCTACAGCTAGTCTGCATCTGTGCCCCTGATGACATCCTTTCACTCTCTCCCTCGGTGGCATGTACATTTGGCTGAGAGAGGAGGCCCAGAGTCCGGGGAAGATCCTGGTCACCTCTGGTCCTTGTCAGCCTGTCTGCTTGGACAGTACAGTTCACCAGGGCTGGGACTCAGGAACAATCTCTGGTGGTGGAGTGGTGTTCTTCTCTCCAGGGACTAGACCGAGATAACTCCCTGGGTGGGGTGGCAACCACACGTGCTGGAGAGTCTGCTGCCCACTGCTGGTGTCTTTAGGGGCTCAGTCTCTCCCCTCTCTCAGTCCCGTCCATTTGCCTTCTAGTGTTAAGCACCGGGGGAGGCTGCAGGGAAGGCCGTTCCACTACATCCATCGCTGCCCGTCTGTTCTCAGAGACTCTGTGGCTACAAAGAGTGATGATTTGGGGGAGGAGTACTCAGGAGACCAGTGGACAGCAGGAGGCTCTCAGAGAAAACAGCTGGTCATCTATAGCCAATTCCCCCTCTAACTAGGGAGATTATACAGCCACTGAACACCCAGACACACGCCCTTGGGAAGATCCCGTGGAGTTCTTACACTGCTTTAATTAATACAAAACATTTGCCCCTTCAGATGGGTCAGTGAGATGGCCATCTTAAAACCAAGGGGACAGTCTTCTGTGATGCTCCTCAGACATTTCATGTCATTCACTGCAGAGATGAAGTGGGAGGATGATCATATATGGATGGAGTGGGCACCTCTCCGCCTAACTATGTTGCTCTCGTTTTCAAAACAGTATTCTAAAAAAGCTGCTCCGCTATAAAACTCTCCTAGCAAAAACTCTTTTTCCACCTGGTTATTGTCCTGGTATTCGGTACAGCCTTCCCTCTGCTTCCAGACGCTTAGCGCTGCAGACTCCTAATCATTATCTACACGTTCTTTTGCATGTGTTTGTCCCATCGCTGTCTTTAGAAGACACATTCCTGCTGGTGCATGGAATAAGATGTTCTTTTCCTTTCCTGTGGAAGTGCTATTTTCGCTCTCCTTAAAAACCTAGTGAGCAAGAGACAAAATCACTGTTCCCTTGGAGGGCACATACTAGTGGAAAGAGACAAAGCATTAAGCAAAAAAACCAAAAAGCAACTAAAATCAAGGTCAGAGAGTGGCAAGTGCTATACAGAAAAAAGAAATGTCTCGGCATTTACCATGTATCGGTTTACCAGTGTGCTCTCCTCCCCTTAGAGCAGGCGTCCTCAAACGATGGCCGTGGGCCACATGCACCCGCCGAGGACATTTATCTGGCCCACCAGGTGTTTTTGCCGCCGCTGCCTGTCCTGCTTAGCAGCCGACTCATCCCAGGGCCTGCAGTCTGGCCCTCCAATGGTCTGAGGGACAGTGAACTGGCCCCCTGTTTAAAAAGTTTGAGGACCTCTGCCTTAGATTGTCATGTGATAACCGATGTGGATTTGGTCACGGAAATATGGTGGTGTATGTGGCTTAGTAGGTGCCATCTCTGTACCTTATGATGGCAGAATTTTGCTAAGATCTGTCAAAGGATACTGAAAACAGGCTCTTGTGAAACATGTAGTTTTCTGGCACTTCTGTACACGTCAAACTGATCTGGTGTTGTCCTTCCTTTTAATGATGTTATCAAATCTTTTCCAAAGAAGACTTTTTGTGATGTGAACAGATTCTATTGAATTGAAAAAGAGATCTCCCCACCTTATGTAATTAACATTTTGAGAGTACACCAATAAAGTGGGGATATAGACAAGGAAGAAACAAAGAGGAAGCTGGAAAAAAGAATCAGGAGGGAAGGGAGGGAACGGCAGCAGCAAAAGCCATTCCATTTACAGGATTGGAATTCTTTCTCAGACCTTGGGATTCTCCTACGGGCACTGGAGTTGCGCAAGGTTTTGTCTACATTCCCCGAATCATGGGTACTCCAGTTGGAGTTAAGCTGCTTTATAGTCCTGCCCAGGTTTGCACTTTGAGGGTGGGGAGGTGGGCGGTGGTGGTAAAACGGGGCACGTACCAATGACACAAGCTGGAGAGAGCAGTGGTTTCATTCATATGACCCCAGGCCTGGCAAGGCTGTTCCTTTCTCAACCTTCAACGTCATCCCGTAGGCTCATGTGGAGTCAGATTTTGAGGAATTTCCAGCTTGCATTCTTGTGCTGTCCTTGTCTGGTAGCCAGGTAGAGGGTGTTCGTGTATTTCTGGCACCTGCTCTCCTTCACTTTTGCTCCAGTGCTGGAGACCCAGGGTTATCCCGAAGGATTGCCCTCGTCCTCTGACCTAGCTGTGGGCTCAGGGAGCTTTGGAGTCTCGTGGGGTCAGTAGCCTGTAGCATGGTCAGTTGGCTTTTTTCCCAGATCACCAGAGACATTTTTCTTCATCATCGACTCCTGGAACATCAGAATTAGGAAGACCCTTTATCATTCCTATAAATATAACTTCTTCATTGGAGACATGAGGAACTCTAAGATCTGGGGAAGTGGGGGGCGACAGGGGTAAAAGCAATTAAGGACAGATAAATGAGAGAAACAGAAAAAGCGTCTTAACGCATGCAGGGCACATCATCTGGGAGAAACTTCAGTGAGTAACTCAGAGCCTCAAGTTCAGTTTTACTTTGTTTTTCTGCATAGTACTTGTCACTCTCTGACATTGATTTTAGTTGTTTTTTGCTTAAAGTTTGTCTCTTTCCATTAGAATGTGCACTGCATGGAAACAGTAATTTTTGCCTCATGCTCATTGCTGTACTCCCAGTACCTAGAATTATGTGTAGAACCCAGTAGGCAGATATTGGTTGAAACACTAATGCATGACCTTTGGGCAAGTAACCTTCCTGTACTTTAGTTATTCTTATGACTAAAACAAGGATTAAAAGTAGTGCCTGCCTTATTGAGTTGCAGTGAAACCTAAGGGAGTTTAGGAGTTTATCATCTAAGCATTTACGACCGTCCTAGCACATAATAAATGCTCAATAAAGGTTCCTCCTGTGACAATTATTAAGTGTTTGACTTGTAGACTGTAACCTCCTCAGACACTATTTCTTATGTCATCTTTTATTTCTAGTAGTAATGTGGCAGACACATGATTGATGATCTACATTTGTTGATCAGATAGATAATTATAGAAAAATTGTAGGCATACCTTTGTAAATATTTGTTAAATTTAAACGAATAGGTTTACTTCTCGTTCTTTTTCCCTAAGCTGCAGTTGTTGAACCTACACAGAATAGTGTGATTATGTTGTGCCTTAGCTCACGACTTAGTCAGTGGGGCTGATAATTTGTTGGCTGACATTTCTTGAGAATCAACAGCAATGTTAAAAATTTGGTGGATCTTGAATGTCACCCCAGCCTGTAAGTTGCAAAAGGAGCCACTTGAGAGCTCTTCCATTCATGGTTGATACTTCCCAGAAACGCTTCCCTGGCAAAGATAGTACTTAGCAGAGGCTGCTGCATCTGAACAGACAGGTTGAGGGAGAGACATCCTCCTTACCTCCAGGCTTATTGAGGTATAGAGTGCCATTGCATCATCATAGCTCACAGCAACCTCAAACTCTTGGGCTTGAGCAATCCTCTCGCCTCAGCCTCCTGAGTAGCTGGGACTATAGGCACCTGCTACAATCCCTGACTAGTTTTTCTGTTGTCAGGAAGGATGGAGTCTCACCCTTGCTCAGGCTGGTCTCGAACTCCTGAGCTGAGGCCATCCACCTGCCTCGGCCTCCCAGAGTTCTAGAATTACAAGCGTGAGCCACCGCACCCAGCCCAGGAACCCACTTTTAAATTAGAGTCAGTCATTTGATTTTTGTGGGCCTTATAATTTCTCTGGTAAAATTAGAGAACATGATCATCACCAAGGACCTGTTTTATTTTTAAAATTTCCCAATTCTGTAGAAAATGTTGAAGAAGGCCCCAGATTGATGAAGAATTTAAGTATCTAGATTTATGTGGAGATAGTAATAGAATGGAGGTGGATGTTACCATAAGAGCCTTGGGCCAGTGGCTGAGTAGCATATAGTATCTGTTTGTGAAAGGAGCTGGAAAATTATGGTAATTAAATAGACAATGAACTCAGAACCCACAGTGTCACAGAAATGTTTGACCTTCTGATTTGGATGAGCGTATTAAACATGAACTAAGTTGCACGTTGGCTGTCCAATCTGGGCGTCTGTTTTGTGAACCTTTCCCATAACTAAGCCTCAAGAGATTTCCAATCATGCCCATAGGGTAACATAGTTTGGCAAGAGGATTTGGACTTTGACGACATCTCTTGCCCAATCTGGCGTCCAGAAAAGGCTGACTTGCCTAATTTGAAAATAAACTGAAAACAAAAATTAAAAACAAAACCTCTGGTTGTTACATGTTTGATGAAATGCCATAGAAAACACTAATTTTTTTTATACCCCATTACTATGGAGAATATTTTTACCATTGACTCCTAAGTATCTGTCCTTGGTTTCCTGTCCTTCTCTGATGCCATGTTCCAATGATGCTAAATCATTATAGCAATGGTATGAAATGGAACTGCGTATATATCTAGTATTATATGTGTATGTGTCTGCCTGCATTCCCCAACATCTATAGTAGATGTTTTCTATTGCTTCATAATAAATTACTGCACGTTTAGTGCTTTAACACAGTCTATGTTTATTATCTCTGTAACTGTGGGTGAGGAATCTGGGCACAACCTGTCTGGGCTATCTGTTTATGACCTCACATGGAAGCGATTACTATGTTAGCCAGGGCCGTGGTCTCATCTGAGGCTTGACTGAAGGAGAACCCATTTTTGTTGGCAGGATTTAGTACCCTGTGGCTTTGGGACAGAGGATTTTGGTTTCTTACTAGCTGTTAGCCAGAGGTTGCCCTTAGTTCCTTACCATGTAGACCTTCTGATATGGTGCCCCACACAACAAGGCAGCTTGCTCTTTCAAAATTAGTACTGGAGGTTAATGTCCTTAGGGGTTTTAATGTTTTCCCATAGTGTGAATGTCTTTGTAGATCTGACCTTAGTTTCCCCCCTATTATCCCTGGAAGAAAGATGGCAGTAGGGAGAATCAAGATCTAAAAAGGCTAACTGAAATGTCTAACATGCAGATCAGCTAATGGTTGTGTTGGAATAAGAATATTAATTGGTTAATAACAAAAACGAACCCTTATATCTAAGGCACTGCACCAAGAGCTTCAATTCCTAGCACAGTAATTTAGATATTACTAAAGCATTTAACAAGTAGGGAAATTGAGGATTAGAAAGGTTATGTAACCTGCCTAAGGTTCACAGACAGAATATGCACAGCCCAGATCTGAGGATAGGCAGGCAGATTCCAGAAGCCACTACCACAGCGCTCTGCAGATCTCTCCATTAGAGCATAATGGAGGTACCAGTATGCTTAAGATTCTTCCTCTCTTTGTCAGACGCTGAAGTTGCTACAGTACCGTGGAGGGATGATTGTAATAGGTTGCTCCTTTAAAAGTGCATTAATAAAATAGAGGGACAACATTCTTTTCTTTCTACTTGAGCCAGGCTTCCTCGTTTTTCTGAAGACATCCAGGACAAATTGAAGGAAATCAGAATTCAGTGGGATTTGCGTGTATTAATAACACTTAAGCTGCACACCCGTCCAAAAAAAATCAAACACGCGAACTCCTTCAACTTGGTAGAATACAGCTTGTTCATTTTTAATCCATTTAAAATGTTCATTTTAGTGAAGCATTATCCCTTTTTATTATTCCATAAAACATGAATAATCTGGAAAAGACAGTATAGTTCTATTTTTCCAACCTCTAAAACCCTATGTAGATAGGTCTTGTTGAGAGATATAAAAGATTTAATTCGAGTATTAGAAACTGAAATTTTAGAGTAAAAAAAAAAAATCCGTAGGGGTGTGTGTTTCTTCTGTATTTGTAGAAATTCAGAGAGCTAGGCTGTAGGATACTTTAAAATCTATAAATACTGTAGAGAGAGGAATCAAATACAGAGAAGGTTTGTTGGTTATGGAGCTTTTTCATGAGTAGTAGAATGGAACCATTGTAGGATGGAGGTGAGGAGGATGGAAAAATCCCTTATTGGGTCAGATCCACCCAAATGTCCAAAATTGTTGTGGCCATCCCTTCACACTGTGTAAAACATAGAACAGCAGGGTTTTCCCACTGGAAAGACCTTGAGCGTCATGCCCCCTGCCCCATTCATTTGCATGCATTCAACTTCCTTCATTAAATGTTTATGAATTTGCTTCTCTTGGACCGATGCTGAAGAACTTTCTTGAACTTACTGTTATCCATTCTCCTCTCCTGCATTTGTGTTTCTTTTTATAAACCTTAGTCCAGGTCATCCCAGAGCTATAGTTATTTATGTATATGTGTCATTCTCCCTAGGATACCCTAGGCCATTTTTAATCAACTTTGATCCCCTTCAGTGCCTAGCATGAGGCCTGGAACACTGGAAGTGCCCAGTAGATACCAGCTGAATTGAATGAAAGGTATTTGAATATATAGTTAAACTCAGAACAACACAGGGGTCAGCAGTGTCAGTAAAAATCCAGGCATAAATTTTGACTCCCTCAAAACTTAATTACTGATAGCCAAATGATAAACAGTTATTAACACATATTTTGTATCTGTAGTCCATACTGTGTTCTTAACAATAAAGTGAGCTAGAAAATAAAATGTCACTAAGAAAATCATAAGGAAGAGAAAATACAGTAGAACCTCTATAAGTTGACCACCCACAGGACTGTAACCAACTGGTCAACATACAGAGATGGCCAACAAAGGGAATTTCTGTTGCGTACATGTGGTGTGTTTCTGGTCTATAAAAATTAGGTCAAGTGAAGGAGGTGGCCAGAGAAGGGAGGTGGTTGACTGTGGAGGTTCTACTGTCTATTTACTGTTCATTAAGTAGAATTGAATAAAGTTCTTCGTCCTTGTGGTCTTCACATTGAGAAGGCTGAGGAGGAAGAGGAGCAGGGTTGGTCTTGCTGTCTGGTGGAGGAGGTAGAAGTGGGCGCTGGAACTTTTTTGAAAACCAATTCATGCATAAGTGGACCTTTGCAGTTCAAACCCATGTTGTTGAAGAGTCAACTGTGTTTCATGTATTTGTTTCCTGTTGTGGCAGACAGGGCTTCCAGTCATTAGTTCTGAAACTTCCATTTAAGGCCTTGAGGAGAATCTCCTTGTTCCAGTAATCTGGGAATTGGTAACAAACTCAAATCCACCGTGTCACTGTCCTTTATGTTCCTATGTCTTTTTGTTTATTTAAAAAAAAAAAAGGCTCATTTGGCTTCAGCCATTGTTGGTTTTCATTGGCACTTCCAAAATTGTGGTAAATTATACATAACATAGAGCTTGCTATTTGAACCATTGTTAAGTGTTTGATTCAGGGGCTTTGGGTCCATGCACAGTGCAGTGCGGCCGTCACTACTGACCATCTCCACGATGTTCCTGTCTTCCCCAGATGAAACTTCATACCTACTAAACAAGAACATGCTCTTCTTCCCTCACCCCAGCCTCTGGTGACCACTATTTTATTGATTTTATTGATTGATACAATCTGCCTGTATTGAATTTTCACTATTCTGGGTATCTCATATGAGTGGAATCACACATGTACGTTATGTGACCTTTTGTGACCGGCTACTTTCACTCAGCACAGCGATAAATGGCTTATCCATGGTGTATCAACATCTCATTCCTTTTTAAGTCAGCCATTGTCTTTCAAGACTCAAGAGTTTAAGTGTTTTTAGTCTCTGTAGCCAGAGATAATTTTCTTCCAGTCCTTAGCTTTTTCCTGAAACGAAACTTCCAAAGGCATTCCCTGTCTTCCAGTGCTATCCTTTGGGAGAGCTGAGTAGCAAAACTGAGGCAGTTAATGTGAGTGTAACAAAGGAGCACCCACTGTGTGTCAGGGGGTCTGCCCACAACCGGGAAATGCACAGACAGTTGTATATTCAGCTACCTGCTTTACCACACGCTGGATGCCGAAGGAGGACCACAAAGGGTCAAAGAAGTGGTCATATTTCAAACACAATTTGAAGGTGTTCAGGGGAGAGAAAAAAGGGATGGCATTCCGTGAATGGCTTGAGCTCAAGCAAGTGAAAACACATGACATGTTGGCAGACTGGCAAGGACAGCCCGAAGTGTGTAGAAAGTATGGAGATTGGGGAGAGCGGGGTTTAGGGGTACATGAACACTATAGTGGAGAGCGGGGGCACGGGGTACATGAACACCATACTGGAGAGCGGGGTTTAGGGGTACATGAACACCATACTGGAGAGTGGGGGCACGGGTAAGTTGGAGGCCTGACCTGGGTATATTTGTGGGTTGACAGGGTGGGGGGATGGATTGGAGTGGGAGAGCTGGGGACTAGCCCCTGGTGAGTGTTGGGAGACTGGGGGCGCAATGTGGTTGCATCATGGCGAGGAGATCACATACAAGAGTGCTCGGGGCCAGTTGGGTCTGTTGATAGCAACTTCATTGGCTTGCCCTCACCTGGATGTCCTGCCTTTTACATTCTGAAATTCTTATATCAATTTCCATTTAAAATTCTGTTTTTAGAACATTTCTATCAGATCTTTCTTCATTGTATCCCTCGTGGCAAGAATGAGTTGAGTGGTTGACAGCTGGACAGCCTGCTACCTGCAGGACTGCTACTCCATCCTGTTTGTTTGGATAGTTCTTCATAATCTTCTACATACTAAATAAGTAAATACTATCCCACGTGCAGAGAGGTACAGTTATTAAGATTGTAGCTAACATAGAACAGCTGGACTGTCACTGTATTTAGAAAGATGAGCTTAGCTATAGTAGAAGGGGCCCCCTTCCCTGTGATCTTCTAGTAACAAAAGAACTCCAAAATTTCATGCAAGTGTATAAACTTAATCTTGAAGAACACTGGGTTGGCCTTAGAACATTGGCACAGCCATTAGAGCCTACTTAATGCCACATGAAGAACACGGCTCTTCTTGAAGGGCTTTGATCATAAGCTTCACAGGAAGAGATGTAGTCCCTGCCCGTATGCAGTTTATATTCTAAGCTGTAAACTGTCAGAAATGAGAAAAAAATGAATTCAATCAGTACCCTTAAAGACTGATATGTAAGGAGGTCCCCAAACATAACAAATAGGGAAAGCAAAAATACTACCTGGTACAAGTATTAAGAGAAAATATCCAGGAGCCATTATTTAACTAAAAGCTGAATGAGCAAAAAGTGTTGAAATAGACTAAAAATAATATATGTCAGAGAAAACAACCTTTTGCTAACCTTTGCATTAGTCAGTTCCTTATTAGAGTATTTTTTTCCTGTTTTAGTCACTACTTTAAAAGAATGTGTTTAAATATAGGGGATCAAGAAAAGTGTGATAAAAATAATTTAGGACTTGGAACATGAGTTTTAAAAGAAAAGGTTAGAGATTAAAATGGGCTGACTTTATCATCTTCAGTGTGAAAAAAAAAATCAAAAGAATATTTTTTGGGCAAGCCAGTGGGAATGATACCAAGATGTTTAAAGCACACACCCTGCCCTTATGAGACTTCAATGTTGGGTGAGGTCTTCTCTTCATTGTACAGTTGACTGCTCAGTTTATTTCTTTCTTTCCCAAGAACACTAAATGAAAGGAAATGCACGTGGAGTTCTGGGAGATACTTTGAATAATCAGTGGAGCCATGCAGAGCGCCTTCTCTCTACCTACACATTGAACAATGAGGCATTTCCTTCTTGGGGGTGGATGGGACTGATCTGGGGAGCTTCCTGGATGCGAGTTTGGATTGAATGACCTTAATGATCAATTCCTTTCAATTTTAAGATTTGAGGACAACTTTAGGAAGAGATAGGTAACTGACTGCCCTGTGAGTGTTAAGCGTCAACATGTGAAATAAAGGTATATTTCTAAGATTTTGAAAAGAGAAGGAAAGAAGGAAAGGTAAGCAGGAAGGAAGAAGAAAGGAAAGTTGATCTTATTGAAAAGAATTTTCAGATCATCCTTCCGTAGTTTTTATCTTAGACTTACCATTTTCTTTCATGGAAGTTATTACAACTTGGAAATAATCACTTTGTCTATTTCCTCATTATTGTCAGTCTCACTGATACAAGGTAAGCAGGATGAAAACAGAGACTGTACCTTTTAGTTCTTTTCTGTATTTCCACTGTCAAGCCCAGTGTTGACATACAGTGTGGACTCAAGAAATACCATGAATGAATGAATGAGTGAAGGTGATTCAAGAGAACACGAGTGCTGGAAGAATGGGTAGGGGAGTGAGTTCACAAGGCCTTTATTTTAAAAAATACATTTTATTGGTGGTGCCTGTGGCTCAAAGGAGTAGGGCACCGGCCCCATATGCTGGAGATGGCGGGTTCAAACCCAACCCGGACCAAAAACTGCAAAAAAAAAAAAGAAAGAAAAAAAAGAAATAAAAAATACATTTTATTGTGTACATTTGAGGTTTACAACATGATGTTGCAGGATACATGTAGATAATACATAGAA